>CAMPDV010004230.1:0-32632 GCA_946699065.1 Loxodes magnus | reverse complement strand
GTTAGTAATAATATAATAATCACGAATCTTTATTCGTTTTGTCAAGATTTGCTTGTAGATGAAAGTTAGCCTATAGAAAAGTGAAGTTGTAAAGTAAGAAAAGAAGATAGAATTTCAGTTTTAAGGAGTATGCTTTGAGAAGTAATAAGTATTTTGAAAAGTGAAGAAGTAAAGTAAGAAAAGAAGATAGAATTTCAGTTTTAAGGAGTATGCTTTGAGAAGTAATAAGTATTTTGAAAAGTGAAGAAGTAAAGTAAGAAAAGAATATCTAATGATAAGTTTTCGTAGCAAGCACTAAAATATGATTTAGAATATCCAAAATGTTAGTAATAATATAATAATCACGAATCTTTATTCGTTTTGTCAAGATTTGCTTGTAGATGAAAGTTAGCCTATAGAAAAGTGAAGAAGTAAAGTAAGAAAAGAAGATAGAATTACAGTTTTAAAAGTATGCTTTGAGAAGTAATAAGTATTTTGAAAAGTGAAGAAGTAAAGTAAGAAAAGAATATCTAATGATAAGTTTTCGTAGCAAGCACTAAAATATGATTTAGAATATCCAAAATGTTAGTAATAATATAATAATCACGAATCTTTATTCGTTTTGTCAAGATTTGCTTGTAGATGAAAGTTAGCCTATAGAAAAGTGAAGAAGTAAAGTAAGAAAAGAAGATAGAATTACAGTTTTAAGGAGTATGCTTTGAGAAGTAATAAGTATTTTGAAAAGTGAAGAAGTAAAGTAAGAAAAGAATATCTAATGATAAGTTTTCGTAGCAAGCACTAAAATATGATTTAGAATATCCAAAATGTTAGTAATAATATAATAATCACGAATCTTTATTCGTTTTGTCAAGATTTGCTTGTAGATGAAAGTTAGCCTATAGAAAAGTGAAGAAGTAAAGTAAGAAAAGAAGATAGAATTACAGTTTTAAGGAGTATGCTTTGAGAAGTAATAAGTATTTTGAAAAGTGAAGAAGTAAAGTAAGAAAAGAATATCTAATGATAAGTTTTCGTAGCAAGCACTAAAATATGATTTAGAATATCCAAAATGTTAGTAATAATATAATAATCACGAATCTTTATTCGTTTTGTCAAGATTTGCTTGTAGATGAAAGTTAGCCTATAGAAAAGTGAAGTTGTAAAGTAAGAAAAGAAGATAGAATTTCAGTTTTAAGGAGTATGCTTTGAGAAGTAATAAGTATTTTGAAAAGTGAAGAAGTAAAGTAAGAAAAGAAGATAGAATTTCAGTTTTAAAAGTATGCTTTGAGAAGTAATAAGTATTTTGAAAAGTGAAGAAGTAAAGTAAGAAAAGAATATCTAATGATAAGTTTTCGTAGCAAGCACTAAAATATGATTTAGAATATCCAAAATGTTAGTAATAATATAATAATCACGAATCTTTATTCGTTTTGTCAAGATTTGCTTGTAGATGAAAGTTAGCCTATAGAAAAGTGAAGAAGTAAAGTAAGAAAAGAAGATAGAATTACAGTTTTAAGGAGTATGCTTTGAGAAGTAATAAGTATTTTGAAAAGTGAAGAAGTAAAGTAAGAAAAGAAGATAGAATTACAGTTTTAAGGAGTATGCTTTGAGAAGTAATAAGTATTTTGAAAAGTGAAGAAGTAAAGTAAGAAAAGAATATCTAATGATAAGTTTTCGTAGCAAGCACTAAAATATGATTTAGAATATCCAAAATGTTAGTAATAATATAATAATCACGAATCTTTATTCGTTTTGTCAAGATTTGCTTGTAGATGAAAGTTAGCCTATAGAAAAGTGAAGAAGTAAAGTAAGAAAAGAAGATAGAATTACAGTTTTAAGGAGTATGCTTTGAGAAGTAATAAGTATTTTGAAAAGTGAAGAAGTAAAGTAAGAAAAGAATATCTAATGATAAGTTTTCGTAGCAAGCACTAAAATATGATTTAGAATATCCAAAATGTTAGTAATAATATAATAATCACGAATCTTTATTCGTTTTGTCAAGTCAAGAAAGTTAGCCTATAGAAAAGTGAAGTTGTAAAGTAAGAAAAGAAGATAGAATTAAGAAAGAATATCTTGTAGATGAAAGTTAGCCTATAGAAAAGTGAAGTTAGTAAAGTAAGAAAAGAAGATAGAATTTCAGTTTTAAGGAGTATGCTTTGAGAAGTAATAAGTATTTTGAAAAGTGAAGAAGTAAAGTAAGAAAAGAAGATAGAATTTCAGTTTTAAAAGTATGCTTTGAGAAGTAATAAGTATTTTGAAAAGTGAAGAAGTAAAGTAAGAAAAGAATATCTAATGATAAGTTTTCGTAGCAAGCACTAAAATATGATTTAGAATATCCAAAATGTTAGTAATAATATAATAATCACGAATCTTTATTCGTTTTGTCAAGATTTGCTTGTAGATGAAAGTTAGCCTATAGAAAAGTGAAGTTGTAAAGTAAGAAAAGAAGATAGAATTTCAGTTTTAAGGAGTATGCTTTGAGAAGTAATAAGTATTTTGAAAAGTGAAGAAGTAAAGTAAGAAAAGAAGATAGAATTTCAGTTTTAAAAGTATGCTTTGAGAAGTAATAAGTATTTTGAAAAGTGAAGAAGTAAAGTAAGAAAAGAATATCTAATGATAAGTTTTCGTAGCAAGCACTAAAATATGATTTAGAATATCCAAAATGTTAGTAATAATATAATAATCACGAATCTTTATTCGTTTTGTCAAGATTTGCTTGTAGATGAAAGTTAGCCTATAGAAAAGTGAAGTTGTAAAGTAAGAAAAGAAGATAGAATTTCAGTTTTAAGGAGTATGCTTTGAGAAGTAATAAGTATTTTGAAAAGTGAAGAAGTAAAGTAAGAAAAGAATATCTAATGATAAGTTTTCGTAGCAAGCACTAAAATATGATTTAGAATATCCAAAATGTTAGTAATAATATAATAATCACGAATCTTTATTCGTTTTGTCAAGATTTGCTTGTAGATGAAAGTTAGCCTATAGAAAAGTGAAGTTGTAAAGTAAGAAAAGAAGATAGAATTTCAGTTTTAAGGAGTATGCTTTGAGAAGTAATAAGTATTTTGAAAAGTGAAGAAGTAAAGTAAGAAAAGAAGATAGAATTTCAGTTTTAAAAGTATGCTTTGAGAAGTAATAAGTATTTTGAAAAGTGAAGAAGTAAAGTAAGAAAAGAATATCTAATGATAAGTTTTCGTAGCAAGCACTAAAATATGATTTAGAATATCCAAAATGTTAGTAATAATATAATAATCACGAATCTTTATTCGTTTTGTCAAGATTTGCTTGTAGATGAAAGTTAGCCTATAGAAAAGTGAAGTTGTAAAGTAAGAAAAGAAGATAGAATTTCAGTTTTAAGGAGTATGCTTTGAGAAGTAATAAGTATTTTGAAAAGTGAAGTTGTAAAGTAAGAAAAGAAGATAGAATTTCAGTTTTAAAAGTATGCTTTGAGAAGTAATAAGTATTTTGAAAAGTGAAGAAGTAAAGTAAGAAAAGAATATCTAATGATAAGTTTTCGTAGCAAGCACTAAAATATGATTTAGAATATCCAAAATGTTAGTAATAATATAATAATCACGAATCTTTATTCGTTTTGTCAAGATTTGCTTGTAGATGAAAGTTAGCCTATAGAAAAGTGAAGTTGTAAAGTAAGAAAAGAAGATAGAATTTCAGTTTTAAGGAGTATGCTTTGAGAAGTAATAAGTATTTTGAAAAGTGAATAAGTAAAGTAAGAAAAGAAGAAAGAATATCAGTTTTAAGGAGTATGCTTTGAGAAGTAATAAGTATTTAGAAAGGTAAAGAAGTAAAGTAAGAAAAGAAGATAGAATATCAGTTTTAAGGAGTATGCTTTGAGAAGTAATAAGTATTTAGAAAAGTGAAGAAGTAAAGTAAGAAAAGAAGATAGAATATCAGTTTTAAGGAGTATGCTTTGAGAAGTAATAAGTATTTAGAAAAGTGAAGAAGTAAAGTAAGAAAAGAAGAAAGAATTTCAGTTTTAAGGAGTATGCTTTGAGAAGTAATAAGTATTTAGAAAAGTGAAGAAGTAAAGTAAGAAAAGAAGATAGAATATCAGTTTTAAGGAGTATGCTTTGAGAAGTAATAAGTATTTAGAAAGGTAAAGAAGTAAAGTAAGAAAAGAAGATAGAATATCAGTTTTAAGGAGTATGCTTTGAGAAGTAATAAGTATTTTGAAAAGTGAATAAGTAAAGTAAGAAAAGAAGAAAGAATATCAGTTTTAAGGAGTATGCTTTGAGAAGTAATAAGTATTTAGAAAGGTAAAGAAGTAAAGTAAGAAAAGAAGATAGAATATCAGTTTTAAGGAGTATGCTTTGAGAAGTAATAAGTATTTAGAAAAGTGAAGAAGTAAAGTAAGAAAAGAAGATAGAATATCAGTTTTAAGGAGTATGCTTTGAGAAGTAATAAGTATTTAGAAAAGTGAAGAAGTAAAGTAAGAAAAGAAGAAAGAATTTCAGTTTTAAGGAGTATGCTTTGAGAAGTAATAAGTATTTAGAAAAGTGAAGAAGTAAAGTAAGAAAAGAAGATAGAATATCAGTTTTAAGGAGTATGCTTTGAGAAGTAATAAGTATTTAGAAAGGTAAAGAAGTAAAGTAAGAAAAGAAGAAAGAATTTCAGTTTTAAGGAGTATGCTTTGAGAAGTAATAAGTATTTAGAAAAGTGAAGAAGTAAAGTAAGAAAAGAAGATAGAATATCAGTTTTAAGGAGTATGCTTTGAGAAGTAATAAGTATTTTGAAAAGTGAAGAAGTAAAGTAAGAAAAGAAGGTAGAATTTCATTTTAATTGTATGCTTTGAGAAGTAATAAGTATTTAGAAAAGTGAAGAAGTAAAGTAAGAAAAGAAGATAGAATATCAGTTTTAAGGAGTATGCTTTGAGAAGTAATAAGTATTTAGAAAAGTGAAGAAGTAAAGTAAGAAAAGAAGATAGAATTTCATTTTAATTGTATGCTTTGAGAAGTAATAAGTATTTAGAAAAGTGAAGAAGTAAAGTAAGAAAAGAAGATAGAATTTCAGTTTTAAGGAGTATGCTTCTTGAAGTAATAAGTATTTAGAAAAGTGAAGAAGTAAAGTAAGAAAAGAAGATAGAATTACAGTTTTAAGGAGTATGCTTTGAGAAGTAATAAGTATTTAGAAAGGTAAAGAAGTAAAGTAAGAAAAGAAGAAAGAATTTCAGTTTTAAGGAGTATGCTTTGAGAAGTAATAAGTATTTAGAAAAGTGAAGAAGTAAAGTAAGAAAAGAAGATAGAATATCAGTTTTAAGGAGTATGCTTTGAGAAGTAATAAGTATTTTGAAAAGTGAAGAAGTAAAGTAAGAAAAGAATATCTAATGATAAGTTTTCGTAGCAAGCACTAAAATATGATTTAGAATATCCAAAATGTTAGTAATAATATAATAATCACGAATCTTTATTCGTTTTGTCAAGATTTGCTTGTAGATGAAAGTTAGCCTATAGAAAAGTGAAGTTGTAAAGTAAGAAAAGAAGATAGAATTTCAGTTTTAAGGAGTATGCTTTGAGAAGTAATAAGTATTTTGAAAAGTGAAGTTGTAAAGTAAGAAAAGAAGATAGAATTTCAGTTTTAAAAGTATGCTTTGAGAAGTAATAAGTATTTTGAAAAGTGAAGAAGTAAAGTAAGAAAAGAATATCTAATGATAAGTTTTCGTAGCAAGCACTAAAATATGATTTAGAATATCCAAAATGTTAGTAATAATATAATAATCACGAATCTTTATTCGTTTTGTCAAGATTTGCTTGTAGATGAAAGTTAGCCTATAGAAAAGTGAAGTTGTAAAGTAAGAAAAGAAGATAGAATTTCAGTTTTAAGGAGTATGCTTTGAGAAGTAATAAGTATTTTGAAAAGTTCAGTTGTAAAGTAAGAAAAGAAGATAGAATTTCAGTTTTAAAAGTATGCTTTGAGAAGTAATAAGTATTTTGAAAAGTGAAGAAGTAAAGTAAGAAAAGAATATCTAATGATAAGTTTTCGTAGCAAGCACTAAAATATGATTTAGAATATCCAAAATGTTAGTAATAATATAATAATCACGAATCTTTATTCGTTTTGTCAAGATTTGCTTGTAGATGAAAGTTAGCCTATAGAAAAGTGAAGTTGTAAAGTAAGAAAAGAAGATAGAATTTCAGTTTTAAGGAGTATGCTTTGAGAAGTAATAAGTATTTTGAAAAGTGAAGAAGTAAAGTAAGAAAAGAAGATAGAATTTCAGTTTTAAAAGTATGCTTTGAGAAGTAATAAGTATTTTGAAAAGTGAAGAAGTAAAGTAAGAAAAGAATATCTAATGATAAGTTTTCGTAGCAAGCACTAAAATATGATTTAGAATATCCAAAATGTTAGTAATAATATAATAATCACGAATCTTTATTCGTTTTGTCAAGATTTGCTTGTAGATGAAAGTTAGCCTATAGAAAAGTGAAGTTGTAAAGTAAGAAAAGAAGATAGAATTTCAGTTTTAAGGAGTATGCTTTGAGAAGTAATAAGTATTTTGAAAAGTGAATAAGTAAAGTAAGAAAAGAAGAAAGAATATCAGTTTTAAGGAGTATGCTTTGAGAAGTAATAAGTATTTAGAAAGGTAAAGAAGTAAAGTAAGAAAAGAAGATAGAATATCAGTTTTAAGGAGTATGCTTTGAGAAGTAATAAGTATTTAGAAAAGTGAAGAAGTAAAGTAAGAAAAGAAGATAGAATATCAGTTTTAAGGAGTATGCTTTGAGAAGTAATAAGTATTTAGAAAAGTGAAGAAGTAAAGTAAGAAAAGAAGAAAGAATTTCAGTTTTAAGGAGTATGCTTTGAGAAGTAATAAGTATTTAGAAAAGTGAAGAAGTAAAGTAAGAAAAGAAGATAGAATATCAGTTTTAAGGAGTATGCTTTGAGAAGTAATAAGTATTTAGAAAGGTAAAGAAGTAAAGTAAGAAAAGAAGAAAGAATTTCAGTTTTAAGGAGTATGCTTTGAGAAGTAATAAGTATTTAGAAAAGTGAAGAAGTAAAGTAAGAAAAGAAGATAGAATTACAGTTTTAAGGAGTATGCTTTGAGAAGTAATAAGTATTTTGAAAAGTGAAGAAGTAAAGTAAGAAAAGAAGGTAGAATTTCATTTTAATTGTATGCTTTGAGAAGTAATAAGTATTTAGAAAAGTGAAGAAGTAAAGTAAGAAAAGAAGATAGAATATCAGTTTTAAGGAGTATGCTTTGAGAAGTAATAAGTATTTAGAAAAGTGAAGAAGTAAAGTAAGAAAAGAAGATAGAATTTCATTTTAATTGTATGCTTTGAGAAGTAATAAGTATTTAGAAAAGTGAAGAAGTAAAGTAAGAAAAGAAGATAGAATTTCAGTTTTAAGGAGTATGCTTCTTGAAGTAATAAGTATTTAGAAAAGTGAAGAAGTAAAGTAAGAAAAGAAGATAGAATTACAGTTTTAAGGAGTATGCTTTGAGAAGTAATAAGTATTTAGAAAGGTAAAGAAGTAAAGTAAGAAAAGAAGAAAGAATTTCAGTTTTAAGGAGTATGCTTTGAGAAGTAATAAGTATTTAGAAAAGTGAAGAAGTAAAGTAAGAAAAGAAGATAGAATATCAGTTTTAAGGAGTATGCTTTGAGAAGTAATAAGTATTTTGAAAAGTGAAGAAGTAAAGTAAGAAAAGAATATCTAATGATAAGTTTTCGTAGCAAGCACTAAAATATGATTTAGAATATCCAAAATGTTAGTAATAATATAATAATCACGAATCTTTATTCGTTTTGTCAAGATTTGCTTGTAGATGAAAGTTAGCCTATAGAAAAGTGAAGTTGTAAAGTAAGAAAAGAAGATAGAATTTCAGTTTTAAGGAGTATGCTTTGAGAAGTAATAAGTATTTTGAAAAGTGAAGTTGTAAAGTAAGAAAAGAAGATAGAATTTCAGTTTTAAAAGTATGCTTTGAGAAGTAATAAGTATTTTGAAAAGTGAAGAAGTAAAGTAAGAAAAGAATATCTAATGATAAGTTTTCGTAGCAAGCACTAAAATATGATTTAGAATATCCAAAATGTTAGTAATAATATAATAATCACGAATCTTTATTCGTTTTGTCAAGATTTGCTTGTAGATGAAAGTTAGCCTATAGAAAAGTGAAGTTGTAAAGTAAGAAAAGAAGATAGAATTTCAGTTTTAAGGAGTATGCTTTGAGAAGTAATAAGTATTTTGAAAAGTGAAGAAGTAAAGTAAGAAAAGAAGATAGAATTTCAGTTTTAAAAGTATGCTTTGAGAAGTAATAAGTATTTTGAAAAGTGAAGAAGTAAAGTAAGAAAAGAATATCTAATGATAAGTTTTCGTAGCAAGCACTAAAATATGATTTAGAATATCCAAAATGTTAGTAATAATATAATAATCACGAATCTTTATTCGTTTTGTCAAGATTTGCTTGTAGATGAAAGTTAGCCTATAGAAAAGTGAAGAAGTAAAGTAAGAAAAGAAGATAGAATTACAGTTTTAAGGAGTATGCTTTGAGAAGTAATAAGTATTTTGAAAAGTGAAGAAGTAAAGTAAGAAAAGAAGGTAGAATTTCATTTTAATTGTATGCTTTGAGAAGTAATAAGTATTTAGAAAAGTGAAGAAGTAAAGTAAGAAAAGAAGATAGAATATCAGTTTTAAGGAGTATGCTTTGAGAAGTAATAAGTATTTAGAAAAGTGAAGAAGTAAAGTAAGAAAAGAAGATAGAATTTCATTTTAATTGTATGCTTTGAGAAGTAATAAGTATTTAGAAAAGTGAAGAAGTAAAGTAAGAAAAGAAGATAGAATTTCAGTTTTAAGGAGTATGCTTCTTGAAGTAATAAGTATTTAGAAAAGTGAAGAAGTAAAGTAAGAAAAGAAGATAGAATTACAGTTTTAAGGAGTATGCTTTGAGAAGTAATAAGTATTTAGAAAGGTAAAGAAGTAAAGTAAGAAAAGAAGAAAGAATTTCAGTTTTAAGGAGTATGCTTTGAGAAGTAATAAGTATTTAGAAAAGTGAAGAAGTAAAGTAAGAAAAGAAGATAGAATATCAGTTTTAAGGAGTATGCTTTGAGAAGTAATAAGTATTTTGAAAAGTGAAGAAGTAAAGTAAGAAAAGAATATCTAATGATAAGTTTTCGTAGCAAGCACTAAAATATGATTTAGAATATCCAAAATGTTAGTAATAATATAATAATCACGAATCTTTATTCGTTTTGTCAAGATTTGCTTGTAGATGAAAGTTAGCCTATAGAAAAGTGAAGTTGTAAAGTAAGAAAAGAAGATAGAATTTCAGTTTTAAGGAGTATGCTTTGAGAAGTAATAAGTATTTTGAAAAGTGAAGTTGTAAAGTAAGAAAAGAAGATAGAATTTCAGTTTTAAAAGTATGCTTTGAGAAGTAATAAGTATTTTGAAAAGTGAAGAAGTAAAGTAAGAAAAGAATATCTAATGATAAGTTTTCGTAGCAAGCACTAAAATATGATTTAGAATATCCAAAATGTTAGTAATAATATAATAATCACGAATCTTTATTCGTTTTGTCAAGATTTGCTTGTAGATGAAAGTTAGCCTATAGAAAAGTGAAGTTGTAAAGTAAGAAAAGAAGATAGAATTTCAGTTTTAAGGAGTATGCTTTGAGAAGTAATAAGTATTTTGAAAAGTGAAGAAGTAAAGTAAGAAAAGAAGATAGAATTTCAGTTTTAAAAGTATGCTTTGAGAAGTAATAAGTATTTTGAAAAGTGAAGAAGTAAAGTAAGAAAAGAATATCTAATGATAAGTTTTCGTAGCAAGCACTAAAATATGATTTAGAATATCCAAAATGTTAGTAATAATATAATAATCACGAATCTTTATTCGTTTTGTCAAGATTTGCTTGTAGATGAAAGTTAGCCTATAGAAAAGTGAAGTTGTAAAGTAAGAAAAGAAGATAGAATTTCAGTTTTAAGGAGTATGCTTTGAGAAGTAATAAGTATTTTGAAAAGTGAAGAAGTAAAGTAAGAAAAGAAGATAGAATTTCAGTTTTAAAAGTATGCTTTGAGAAGTAATAAGTATTTTGAAAAGTGAAGAAGTAAAGTAAGAAAAGAATATCTAATGATAAGTTTTCGTAGCAAGCACTAAAATATGATTTAGAATATCCAAAATGTTAGTAATAATATAATAATCACGAATCTTTATTCGTTTTGTCAAGATTTGCTTGTAGATGAAAGTTAGCCTATAGAAAAGTGAAGTTGTAAAGTAAGAAAAGAAGATAGAATTTCAGTTTTAAGGAGTATGCTTTGAGAAGTAATAAGTATTTTGAAAAGTGAAGAAGTAAAGTAAGAAAAGAATATCTAATGATAAGTTTTCGTAGCAAGCACTAAAATATGATTTAGAATATCCAAAATGTTAGTAATAATATAATAATCACGAATCTTTATTCGTTTTGTCAAGATTTGCTTGTAGATGAAAGTTAGCCTATAGAAAAGTGAAGTTGTAAAGTAAGAAAAGAAGATAGAATTTCAGTTTTAAGGAGTATGCTTTGAGAAGTAATAAGTATTTTGAAAAGTGAAGTTGTAAAGTAAGAAAAGAAGATAGAATTTCAGTTTTAAAAGTATGCTTTGAGAAGTAATAAGTATTTTGAAAAGTGAAGAAGTAAAGTAAGAAAAGAATATCTAATGATAAGTTTTCGTAGCAAGCACTAAAATATGATTTAGAATATCCAAAATGTTAGTAATAATATAATAATCACGAATCTTTATTCGTTTTGTCAAGATTTGCTTGTAGATGAAAGTTAGCCTATAGAAAAGTGAAGTTGTAAAGTAAGAAAAGAAGATAGAATTTCAGTTTTAAGGAGTATGCTTTGAGAAGTAATAAGTATTTTGAAAAGTGAAGAAGTAAAGTAAGAAAAGAAGATAGAATTTCAGTTTTAAAAGTATGCTTTGAGAAGTAATAAGTATTTTGAAAAGTGAAGAAGTAAAGTAAGAAAAGAATATCTAATGATAAGTTTTCGTAGCAAGCACTAAAATATGATTTAGAATATCCAAAATGTTAGTAATAATATAATAATCACGAATCTTTATTCGTTTTGTCAAGATTTGCTTGTAGATGAAAGTTAGCCTATAGAAAAGTGAAGAAGTAAAGTAAGAAAAGAAGATAGAATTACAGTTTTAAGGAGTATGCTTTGAGAAGTAATAAGTATTTTGAAAAGTGAAGAAGTAAAGTAAGAAAAGAAGGTAGAATTTCATTTTAATTGTATGCTTTGAGAAGTAATAAGTATTTAGAAAAGTGAAGAAGTAAAGTAAGAAAAGAAGATAGAATATCAGTTTTAAGGAGTATGCTTTGAGAAGTAATAAGTATTTAGAAAAGTGAAGAAGTAAAGTAAGAAAAGAAGATAGAATTTCATTTTAATTGTATGCTTTGAGAAGTAATAAGTATTTAGAAAAGTGAAGAAGTAAAGTAAGAAAAGAAGATAGAATTTCAGTTTTAAGGAGTATGCTTCTTGAAGTAATAAGTATTTAGAAAAGTGAAGAAGTAAAGTAAGAAAAGAAGATAGAATTACAGTTTTAAGGAGTATGCTTTGAGAAGTAATAAGTATTTAGAAAGGTAAAGAAGTAAAGTAAGAAAAGAAGAAAGAATTTCAGTTTTAAGGAGTATGCTTTGAGAAGTAATAAGTATTTAGAAAAGTGAAGAAGTAAAGTAAGAAAAGAAGATAGAATATCAGTTTTAAGGAGTATGCTTTGAGAAGTAATAAGTATTTTGAAAAGTGAAGAAGTAAAGTAAGAAAAGAATATCTAATGATAAGTTTTCGTAGCAAGCACTAAAATATGATTTAGAATATCCAAAATGTTAGTAATAATATAATAATCACGAATCTTTATTCGTTTTGTCAAGATTTGCTTGTAGATGAAAGTTAGCCTATAGAAAAGTGAAGTTGTAAAGTAAGAAAAGAAGATAGAATTTCAGTTTTAAGGAGTATGCTTTGAGAAGTAATAAGTATTTTGAAAAGTGAAGTTGTAAAGTAAGAAAAGAAGGTAGAATTTCATTTTAATTGTATGCTTTGAGAAGTAATAAGTATTTAGAAAAGTGAAGAAGTAAAGTAAGAAAAGAAGATAGAATATCAGTTTTAAGGAGTATGCTTTGAGAAGTAATAAGTATTTAGAAAAGTGAAGAAGTAAAGTAAGAAAAGAAGATAGAATTTCATTTTAATTGTATGCTTTGAGAAGTAATAAGTATTTAGAAAAGTGAAGAAGTAAAGTAAGAAAAGAAGATAGAATTTCAGTTTTAAGGAGTATGCTTCTTGAAGTAATAAGTATTTAGAAAAGTGAAGAAGTAAAGTAAGAAAAGAAGATAGAATTACAGTTTTAAGGAGTATGCTTTGAGAAGTAATAAGTATTTAGAAAGGTAAAGAAGTAAAGTAAGAAAAGAAGAAAGAATTTCAGTTTTAAGGAGTATGCTTTGAGAAGTAATAAGTATTTAGAAAAGTGAAGAAGTAAAGTAAGAAAAGAAGATAGAATATCAGTTTTAAGGAGTATGCTTTGAGAAGTAATAAGTATTTTGAAAAGTGAAGAAGTAAAGTAAGAAAAGAATATCTAATGATAAGTTTTCGTAGCAAGCACTAAAATATGATTTAGAATATCCAAAATGTTAGTAATAATATAATAATCACGAATCTTTATTCGTTTTGTCAAGATTTGCTTGTAGATGAAAGTTAGCCTATAGAAAAGTGAAGTTGTAAAGTAAGAAAAGAAGATAGAATTTCAGTTTTAAGGAGTATGCTTTGAGAAGTAATAAGTATTTTGAAAAGTGAAGTTGTAAAGTAAGAAAAGAAGATAGAATTTCAGTTTTAAAAGTATGCTTTGAGAAGTAATAAGTATTTTGAAAAGTGAAGAAGTAAAGTAAGAAAAGAATATCTAATGATAAGTTTTCGTAGCAAGCACTAAAATATGATTTAGAATATCCAAAATGTTAGTAATAATATAATAATCACGAATCTTTATTCGTTTTGTCAAGATTTGCTTGTAGATGAAAGTTAGCCTATAGAAAAGTGAAGTTGTAAAGTAAGAAAAGAAGATAGAATTTCAGTTTTAAGGAGTATGCTTTGAGAAGTAATAAGTATTTTGAAAAGTGAAGAAGTAAAGTAAGAAAAGAAGATAGAATTTCAGTTTTAAAAGTATGCTTTGAGAAGTAATAAGTATTTTGAAAAGTGAAGAAGTAAAGTAAGAAAAGAATATCTAATGATAAGTTTTCGTAGCAAGCACTAAAATATGATTTAGAATATCCAAAATGTTAGTAATAATATAATAATCACGAATCTTTATTCGTTTTGTCAAGATTTGCTTGTAGATGAAAGTTAGCCTATAGAAAAGTGAAGAAGTAAAGTAAGAAAAGAAGATAGAATTACAGTTTTAAGGAGTATGCTTTGAGAAGTAATAAGTATTTTGAAAAGTGAAGAAGTAAAGTAAGAAAAGAAGGTAGAATTTCATTTTAATTGTATGCTTTGAGAAGTAATAAGTATTTAGAAAAGTGAAGAAGTAAAGTAAGAAAAGAAGATAGAATATCAGTTTTAAGGAGTATGCTTTGAGAAGTAATAAGTATTTAGAAAAGTGAAGAAGTAAAGTAAGAAAAGAAGATAGAATTTCATTTTAATTGTATGCTTTGAGAAGTAATAAGTATTTAGAAAAGTGAAGAAGTAAAGTAAGAAAAGAAGATAGAATTTCAGTTTTAAGGAGTATGCTTCTTGAAGTAATAAGTATTTAGAAAAGTGAAGAAGTAAAGTAAGAAAAGAAGATAGAATTACAGTTTTAAGGAGTATGCTTTGAGAAGTAATAAGTATTTAGAAAGGTAAAGAAGTAAAGTAAGAAAAGAAGAAAGAATTTCAGTTTTAAGGAGTATGCTTTGAGAAGTAATAAGTATTTAGAAAAGTGAAGAAGTAAAGTAAGAAAAGAAGATAGAATATCAGTTTTAAGGAGTATGCTTTGAGAAGTAATAAGTATTTTGAAAAGTGAAGAAGTAAAGTAAGAAAAGAATATCTAATGATAAGTTTTCGTAGCAAGCACTAAAATATGATTTAGAATATCCAAAATGTTAGTAATAATATAATAATCACGAATCTTTATTCGTTTTGTCAAGATTTGCTTGTAGATGAAAGTTAGCCTATAGAAAAGTGAAGTTGTAAAGTAAGAAAAGAAGATAGAATTTCAGTTTTAAGGAGTATGCTTTGAGAAGTAATAAGTATTTTGAAAAGTGAAGTTGTAAAGTAAGAAAAGAAGATAGAATTTCAGTTTTAAAAGTATGCTTTGAGAAGTAATAAGTATTTTGAAAAGTGAAGAAGTAAAGTAAGAAAAGAATATCTAATGATAAGTTTTCGTAGCAAGCACTAAAATATGATTTAGAATATCCAAAATGTTAGTAATAATATAATAATCACGAATCTTTATTCGTTTTGTCAAGATTTGCTTGTAGATGAAAGTTAGCCTATAGAAAAGTGAAGTTGTAAAGTAAGAAAAGAAGATAGAATTTCAGTTTTAAGGAGTATGCTTTGAGAAGTAATAAGTATTTTGAAAAGTGAAGAAGTAAAGTAAGAAAAGAAGATAGAATTTCAGTTTTAAAAGTATGCTTTGAGAAGTAATAAGTATTTTGAAAAGTGAAGAAGTAAAGTAAGAAAAGAATATCTAATGATAAGTTTTCGTAGCAAGCACTAAAATATGATTTAGAATATCCAAAATGTTAGTAATAATATAATAATCACGAATCTTTATTCGTTTTGTCAAGATTTGCTTGTAGATGAAAGTTAGCCTATAGAAAAGTGAAGAAGTAAAGTAAGAAAAGAAGATAGAATTACAGTTTTAAGGAGTATGCTTTGAGAAGTAATAAGTATTTTGAAAAGTGAAGAAGTAAAGTAAGAAAAGAAGGTAGAATTTCATTTTAATTGTATGCTTTGAGAAGTAATAAGTATTTAGAAAAGTGAAGAAGTAAAGTAAGAAAAGAAGATAGAATATCAGTTTTAAGGAGTATGCTTTGAGAAGTAATAAGTATTTAGAAAAGTGAAGAAGTAAAGTAAGAAAAGAAGATAGAATTTCATTTTAATTGTATGCTTTGAGAAGTAATAAGTATTTAGAAAAGTGAAGAAGTAAAGTAAGAAAAGAAGATAGAATTTCAGTTTTAAGGAGTATGCTTCTTGAAGTAATAAGTATTTAGAAAAGTGAAGAAGTAAAGTAAGAAAAGAAGATAGAATTACAGTTTTAAGGAGTATGCTTTGAGAAGTAATAAGTATTTAGAAAGGTAAAGAAGTAAAGTAAGAAAAGAAGAAAGAATTTCAGTTTTAAGGAGTATGCTTTGAGAAGTAATAAGTATTTAGAAAAGTGAAGAAGTAAAGTAAGAAAAGAAGATAGAATATCAGTTTTAAGGAGTATGCTTTGAGAAGTAATAAGTATTTTGAAAAGTGAAGAAGTAAAGTAAGAAAAGAATATCTAATGATAAGTTTTCGTAGCAAGCACTAAAATATGATTTAGAATATCCAAAATGTTAGTAATAATATAATAATCACGAATCTTTATTCGTTTTGTCAAGATTTGCTTGTAGATGAAAGTTAGCCTATAGAAAAGTGAAGTTGTAAAGTAAGAAAAGAAGATAGAATTTCAGTTTTAAGGAGTATGCTTTGAGAAGTAATAAGTATTTTGAAAAGTGAAGTTGTAAAGTAAGAAAAGAAGATAGAATTTCAGTTTTAAAAGTATGCTTTGAGAAGTAATAAGTATTTTGAAAAGTGAAGAAGTAAAGTAAGAAAAGAATATCTAATGATAAGTTTTCGTAGCAAGCACTAAAATATGATTTAGAATATCCAAAATGTTAGTAATAATATAATAATCACGAATCTTTATTCGTTTTGTCAAGATTTGCTTGTAGATGAAAGTTAGCCTATAGAAAAGTGAAGTTGTAAAGTAAGAAAAGAAGATAGAATTTCAGTTTTAAGGAGTATGCTTTGAGAAGTAATAAGTATTTTGAAAAGTGAAGAAGTAAAGTAAGAAAAGAAGATAGAATTTCAGTTTTAAAAGTATGCTTTGAGAAGTAATAAGTATTTTGAAAAGTGAAGAAGTAAAGTAAGAAAAGAATATCTAATGATAAGTTTTCGTAGCAAGCACTAAAATATGATTTAGAATATCCAAAATGTTAGTAATAATATAATAATCACGAATCTTTATTCGTTTTGTCAAGATTTGCTTGTAGATGAAAGTTAGCCTATAGAAAAGTGAAGAAGTAAAGTAAGAAAAGAAGATAGAATTACAGTTTTAAGGAGTATGCTTTGAGAAGTAATAAGTATTTTGAAAAGTGAAGAAGTAAAGTAAGAAAAGAATATCTAATGATAAGTTTTCGTAGCAAGCACTAAAATATGATTTAGAATATCCAAAATGTTAGTAATAATATAATAATCACGAATCTTTATTCGTTTTGTCAAGATTTGCTTGTAGATGAAAGTTAGCCTATAGAAAAGTGAAGAAGTAAAGTAAGAAAAGAAGATAGAATTACAGTTTTAAGGAGTATGCTTTGAGAAGTAATAAGTATTTTGAAAAGTGAAGAAGTAAAGTAAGAAAAGAATATCTAATGATAAGTTTTCGTAGCAAGCACTAAAATATGATTTAGAATATCCAAAATGTTAGTAATAATATAATAATCACGAATCTTTATTCGTTTTGTCAAGATTTGCTTGTAGATGAAAGTTAGCCTATAGAAAAGTGAAGTTGTAAAGTAAGAAAAGAAGATAGAATTTCAGTTTTAAGGAGTATGCTTTGAGAAGTAATAAGTATTTTGAAAAGTGAAGAAGTAAAGTAAGAAAAGAAGATAGAATTTCAGTTTTAAAAGTATGCTTTGAGAAGTAATAAGTATTTTGAAAAGTGAAGAAGTAAAGTAAGAAAAGAATATCTAATGATAAGTTTTCGTAGCAAGCACTAAAATATGATTTAGAATATCCAAAATGTTAGTAATAATATAATAATCACGAATCTTTATTCGTTTTGTCAAGATTTGCTTGTAGATGAAAGTTAGCCTATAGAAAAGTGAAGTTGTAAAGTAAGAAAAGAAGATAGAATTTCAGTTTTAAGGAGTATGCTTTGAGAAGTAATAAGTATTTTGAAAAGTGAAGAAGTAAAGTAAGAAAAGAATATCTAATGATAAGTTTTCGTAGCAAGCACTAAAATATGATTTAGAATATCCAAAATGTTAGTAATAATATAATAATCACGAATCTTTATTCGTTTTGTCAAGATTTGCTTGTAGATGAAAGTTAGCCTATAGAAAAGTGAAGTTGTAAAGTAAGAAAAGAAGATAGAATTTCAGTTTTAAGGAGTATGCTTTGAGAAGTAATAAGTATTTTGAAAAGTGAAGAAGTAAAGTAAGAAAAGAAGATAGAATTTCAGTTTTAAAAGTATGCTTTGAGAAGTAATAAGTATTTTGAAAAGTGAAGAAGTAAAGTAAGAAAAGAATATCTAATGATAAGTTTTCGTAGCAAGCACTAAAATATGATTTAGAATATCCAAAATGTTAGTAATAATATAATAATCACGAATCTTTATTCGTTTTGTCAAGATTTGCTTGTAGATGAAAGTTAGCCTATAGAAAAGTGAAGTTGTAAAGTAAGAAAAGAAGATAGAATTTCAGTTTTAAGGAGTATGCTTTGAGAAGTAATAAGTATTTTGAAAAGTGAATAAGTAAAGTAAGAAAAGAAGAAAGAATATCAGTTTTAAGGAGTATGCTTTGAGAAGTAATAAGTATTTAGAAAGGTAAAGAAGTAAAGTAAGAAAAGAAGATAGAATATCAGTTTTAAGGAGTATGCTTTGAGAAGTAATAAGTATTTAGAAAAGTGAAGAAGTAAAGTAAGAAAAGAAGATAGAATATCAGTTTTAAGGAGTATGCTTTGAGAAGTAATAAGTATTTAGAAAAGTGAAGAAGTAAAGTAAGAAAAGAAGAAAGAATTTCAGTTTTAAGGAGTATGCTTTGAGAAGTAATAAGTATTTAGAAAAGTGAAGAAGTAAAGTAAGAAAAGAAGATAGAATATCAGTTTTAAGGAGTATGCTTTGAGAAGTAATAAGTATTTAGAAAGGTAAAGAAGTAAAGTAAGAAAAGAAGAAAGAATTTCAGTTTTAAGGAGTATGCTTTGAGAAGTAATAAGTATTTAGAAAAGTGAAGAAGTAAAGTAAGAAAAGAAGATAGAATATCAGTTTTAAGGAGTATGCTTTGAGAAGTAATAAGTATTTTGAAAAGTGAAGAAGTAAAGTAAGAAAAGAAGGTAGAATTTCATTTTAATTGTATGCTTTGAGAAGTAATAAGTATTTAGAAAAGTGAAGAAGTAAAGTAAGAAAAGAAGATAGAATATCAGTTTTAAGGAGTATGCTTTGAGAAGTAATAAGTATTTAGAAAAGTGAAGAAGTAAAGTAAGAAAAGAAGATAGAATTTCATTTTAATTGTATGCTTTGAGAAGTAATAAGTATTTAGAAAAGTGAAGAAGTAAAGTAAGAAAAGAAGATAGAATTTCAGTTTTAAGGAGTATGCTTCTTGAAGTAATAAGTATTTAGAAAAGTGAAGAAGTAAAGTAAGAAAAGAAGATAGAATTACAGTTTTAAGGAGTATGCTTTGAGAAGTAATAAGTATTTAGAAAGGTAAAGAAGTAAAGTAAGAAAAGAAGAAAGAATTTCAGTTTTAAGGAGTATGCTTTGAGAAGTAATAAGTATTTAGAAAAGTGAAGAAGTAAAGTAAGAAAAGAAGATAGAATATCAGTTTTAAGGAGTATGCTTTGAGAAGTAATAAGTATTTTGAAAAGTGAAGAAGTAAAGTAAGAAAAGAATATCTAATGATAAGTTTTCGTAGCAAGCACTAAAATATGATTTAGAATATCCAAAATGTTAGTAATAATATAATAATCACGAATCTTTATTCGTTTTGTCAAGATTTGCTTGTAGATGAAAGTTAGCCTATAGAAAAGTGAAGTTGTAAAGTAAGAAAAGAAGATAGAATTTCAGTTTTAAGGAGTATGCTTTGAGAAGTAATAAGTATTTTGAAAAGTGAAGAAGTAAAGTAAGAAAAGAATATCTAATGATAAGTTTTCGTAGCAAGCACTAAAATATGATTTAGAATATCCAAAATGTTAGTAATAATATAATAATCACGAATCTTTATTCGTTTTGTCAAGATTTGCTTGTAGATGAAAGTTAGCCTATAGAAAAGTGAAGTTGTAAAGTAAGAAAAGAAGATAGAATTTCAGTTTTAAGGAGTATGCTTTGAGAAGTAATAAGTATTTTGAAAAGTGAATAAGTAAAGTAAGAAAAGAAGAAAGAATATCAGTTTTAAGGAGTATGCTTTGAGAAGTAATAAGTATTTAGAAAGGTAAAGAAGTAAAGTAAGAAAAGAATATCTAATGATAAGTTTTCGTAGCAAGCACTAAAATATGATTTAGAATATCCAAAATGTTAGTAATAATATAATAATCACGAATCTTTATTCGTTTTGTCAAGATTTGCTTGTAGATGAAAGTTAGCCTATAGAAAAGTGAAGTTGTAAAGTAAGAAAAGAAGATAGAATTTCAGTTTTAAGGAGTATGCTTTGAGAAGTAATAAGTATTTAGAAAAGTGAAAAAGTAAAGTAAGAAAAGAAAGTAGAATTTCAGTTTTAAGGAGTATGCTTTGAGAAGTAATAAGTATTTAGAAAAGTGAAGAAGTAAAGTAAGAAAAGAAGGTAGAATTTCAGTTTTAAGGAGTATGCTTTGAGAAGTAATAATTATTTAGAAAAGTGAAGAAGTAAAGTAAGAAAAGAAGATAGAATTTCAGTTTTAAGGAGTATGCTTTGAGAAGTAATAAGTATTTTGAAAAGTGAATAAGTAAAGTAAGAAAAGAAGAAAGAATATCAGTTTTAAGGAGTATGCTTTGAGAAGTAATAAGTATTTAGAAAGGTAAAGAAGTAAAGTAAGAAAAGAAGATCTAATGATAAGTTTTCGTAGCAAGCACTAAAATATGATTTAGAATATCCAAAATGTTAGTAATAATATAATAATCACGAATCTTTATTCGTTTTGTCAAGATTTGCTTGTAGATGAAAGTTAGCCTATAGAAAAGTGAAGTTGTAAAGTAAGAAAAGAAGATAGAATTTCAGTTTTAAGGAGTATGCTTTGAGAAGTAATAAGTATTTTGAAAAGTGAAGAAGTAAAGTAAGAAAAGAAGATAGAATTTCAGTTTTAAAAGTATGCTTTGAGAAGTAATAAGTATTTTGAAAAGTGAAGAAGTAAAGTAAGAAAAGAATATCTAATGATAAGTTTTCGTAGCAAGCACTAAAATATGATTTAGAATATCCAAAATGTTAGTAATAATATAATAATCACGAATCTTTATTCGTTTTGTCAAGATTTGCTTGTAGATGAAAGTTAGCCTATAGAAAAGTGAAGTTGTAAAGTAAGAAAAGAAGATAGAATTTCAGTTTTAAGGAGTATGCTTTGAGAAGTAATAAGTATTTTGAAAAGTGAAGAAGTAAAGTAAGAAAAGAATATCTAATGATAAGTTTTCGTAGCAAGCACTAAAATATGATTTAGAATATCCAAAATGTTAGTAATAATATAATAATCACGAATCTTTATTCGTTTTGTCAAGATTTGCTTGTAGATGAAAGTTAGCCTATAGAAAAGTGAAGTTGTAAAGTAAGAAAAGAAGATAGAATTTCAGTTTTAAGGAGTATGCTTTGAGAAGTAATAAGTATTTTGAAAAGTGAAGAAGTAAAGTAAGAAAAGAAGATAGAATTTCAGTTTTAAAAGTATGCTTTGAGAAGTAATAAGTATTTTGAAAAGTGAAGAAGTAAAGTAAGAAAAGAATATCTAATGATAAGTTTTCGTAGCAAGCACTAAAATATGATTTAGAATATCCAAAATGTTAGTAATAATATAATAATCACGAATCTTTATTCGTTTTGTCAAGATTTGCTTGTAGATGAAAGTTAGCCTATAGAAAAGTGAAGTTGTAAAGTAAGAAAAGAAGATAGAATTTCAGTTTTAAGGAGTATGCTTTGAGAAGTAATAAGTATTTTGAAAAGTGAATAAGTAAAGTAAGAAAAGAAGAAAGAATATCAGTTTTAAGGAGTATGCTTTGAGAAGTAATAAGTATTTAGAAAGGTAAAGAAGTAAAGTAAGAAAAGAAGATAGAATATCAGTTTTAAGGAGTATGCTTTGAGAAGTAATAAGTATTTAGAAAAGTGAAGAAGTAAAGTAAGAAAAGAAGATAGAATATCAGTTTTAAGGAGTATGCTTTGAGAAGTAATAAGTATTTAGAAAAGTGAAGAAGTAAAGTAAGAAAAGAAGAAAGAATTTCAGTTTTAAGGAGTATGCTTTGAGAAGTAATAAGTATTTAGAAAAGTGAAGAAGTAAAGTAAGAAAAGAAGATAGAATATCAGTTTTAAGGAGTATGCTTTGAGAAGTAATAAGTATTTAGAAAGGTAAAGAAGTAAAGTAAGAAAAGAAGAAAGAATTTCAGTTTTAAGGAGTATGCTTTGAGAAGTAATAAGTATTTAGAAAAGTGAAGAAGTAAAGTAAGAAAAGAAGATAGAATATCAGTTTTAAGGAGTATGCTTTGAGAAGTAATAAGTATTTTGAAAAGTGAAGAAGTAAAGTAAGAAAAGAAGGTAGAATTTCATTTTAATTGTATGCTTTGAGAAGTAATAAGTATTTAGAAAAGTGAAGAAGTAAAGTAAGAAAAGAAGATAGAATATCAGTTTTAAGGAGTATGCTTTGAGAAGTAATAAGTATTTAGAAAAGTGAAGAAGTAAAGTAAGAAAAGAAGATAGAATTTCATTTTAATTGTATGCTTTGAGAAGTAATAAGTATTTAGAAAAGTGAAGAAGTAAAGTAAGAAAAGAAGATAGAATTTCAGTTTTAAGGAGTATGCTTCTTGAAGTAATAAGTATTTAGAAAAGTGAAGAAGTAAAGTAAGAAAAGAAGATAGAATTACAGTTTTAAGGAGTATGCTTTGAGAAGTAATAAGTATTTAGAAAGGTAAAGAAGTAAAGTAAGAAAAGAAGAAAGAATTTCAGTTTTAAGGAGTATGCTTTGAGAAGTAATAAGTATTTAGAAAAGTGAAGAAGTAAAGTAAGAAAAGAAGATAGAATATCAGTTTTAAGGAGTATGCTTTGAGAAGTAATAAGTATTTTGAAAAGTGAAGAAGTAAAGTAAGAAAAGAATATCTAATGATAAGTTTTCGTAGCAAGCACTAAAATATGATTTAGAATATCCAAAATGTTAGTAATAATATAATAATCACGAATCTTTATTCGTTTTGTCAAGATTTGCTTGTAGATGAAAGTTAGCCTATAGAAAAGTGAAGTTGTAAAGTAAGAAAAGAAGATAGAATTTCAGTTTTAAGGAGTATGCTTTGAGAAGTAATAAGTATTTTGAAAAGTGAAGAAGTAAAGTAAGAAAAGAATATCTAATGATAAGTTTTCGTAGCAAGCACTAAAATATGATTTAGAATATCCAAAATGTTAGTAATAATATAATAATCACGAATCTTTATTCGTTTTGTCAAGATTTGCTTGTAGATGAAAGTTAGCCTATAGAAAAGTGAAGTTGTAAAGTAAGAAAAGAAGATAGAATTTCAGTTTTAAGGAGTATGCTTTGAGAAGTAATAAGTATTTTGAAAAGTGAATAAGTAAAGTAAGAAAAGAAGAAAGAATATCAGTTTTAAGGAGTATGCTTTGAGAAGTAATAAGTATTTAGAAAGGTAAAGAAGTAAAGTAAGAAAAGAAGATAGAATATCAGTTTTAAGGAGTATGCTTTGAGAAGTAATAAGTATTTAGAAAAGTGAAGAAGTAAAGTAAGAAAAGAAGATAGAATATCAGTTTTAAGGAGTATGCTTTGAGAAGTAATAAGTATTTAGAAAAGTGAAGAAGTAAAGTAAGAAAAGAAGATAGAATATCAGTTTTAAGGAGTATGCTTTGAGAAGTAATAAGTATTTAGAAAAGTGAAGAAGTAAAGTAAGAAAAGAAGATAGAATATCAGTTTTAAGGAGTATGCTTTGAGAAGTAATAAGTATTTAGAAAGGTAAAGAAGTAAAGTAAGAAAAGAAGATAGAATATCAGTTTTAAGGAGTATGCTTTGAGAAGTAATAAGTATTTAGAAAAGTGAAGAAGTAAAGTAAGAAAAGAAGATAGAATATCAGTTTTAAGGAGTATGCTTTGAGAAGTAATAAGTATTTTGAAAAGTGAAGAAGTAAAGTAAGAAAAGAAGGTAGAATTTCATTTTAATTGTATGCTTTGAGAAGTAATAAGTATTTAGAAAAGTGAAGAAGTAAAGTAAGAAAAGAAGATAGAATATCAGTTTTAAGGAGTATGCTTTGAGAAGTAATAAGTATTTAGAAAAGTGAAGAAGTAAAGTAAGAAAAGAAGATAGAATTTCATTTTAATTGTATGCTTTGAGAAGTAATAAGTATTTAGAAAAGTGAAGAAGTAAAGTAAGAAAAGAAGATAGAATTTCAGTTTTAAGGAGTATGCTTCTTGAAGTAATAAGTATTTAGAAAAGTGAAGAAGTAAAGTAAGAAAAGAAGATAGAATATCAGTTTTAAGGAGTATGCTTTGAGAAGTAATAAGTATTTAGAAAGGTAAAGAAGTAAAGTAAGAAAAGAAGAAAGAATTTCAGTTTTAAGGAGTATGCTTTGAGAAGTAATAAGTATTTAGAAAAGTGAAGAAGTAAAGTAAGAAAAGAAGATAGAATATCAGTTTTAAGGAGTATGCTTTGAGAAGTAATAAGTATTTAGAAAAGTGAAGAAGTAAAGTAAGAAAAGAAGGTAGAATTTCATTTTAATTGTATGCTTTGAGAAGTAATAAGTATTTAGAAAAGTGAAGAAATTTAGTAAGAAAAGAAGATAGAATATCAGTTTTAAGGAGTATGCTTTGAGAAGTAATAAGTATTTAGAAAAGTGAAGAAGTAAAGTAAGAAAAGAAGATAGAATTTCAGTTTTAAGGAGTATGCTTTGAGAAGTAATAAGTATTTAGAAAAGTGAAGAAGTAAAGTAAGAAAAGAAGATAGAATATCAGTTTTAAGGAGTATGCTTTGAGAAGTAATAAGTATTTAGAAAAGTGAAGAAGTAAAGTAAGAAAAGAATATGGAATTTCATTTTAATTGTATGCTTTGAGAAGTAATAAGTATTTAGAAAAGTGAAGAAGTAAAGTAAGAAAAGAAGATAGAATATCAGTTTTAAGGAGTATGCTTTGAGAAGTAATAAGTATTTAGAAAAGTGAAGAAGTAAAGTAAGAAAAGAAGATAGAATTTCATTTTAATTGTATGCTTTGAGAAGTAATAAGTATTTAGAAAAGTGAAGAAGTAAAGTAAGAAAAGAAGATAGAATTTCAGTTTTAAGGAGTATGCTTTGAGAAGTAATAAGTATTTAGAAAAGTGAAGAAATTTAGAAAGAAAAGAAGATAGAATATCAGTTTTAAGGAGTATGCTTTGAGAAGTAATAAGTATTTTGAAAAGTGAAGAAGTAAAGTAAGAAAAGAATATCTAATGATAAGTTTTCGTAGCAAGCACTAAAATATGATTTAGAATATCCAAAATGTTAGTAATAATATAATAATCACGAATCTTTATTCGTTTTGTCAAGATTTGCTTGTAGATGAAAGTTAGCCTATAGAAAAGTGAAGTTGTAAAGTAAGAAAAGAAGATAGAATTTCAGTTTTAAGGAGTATGCTTTGAGAAGTAATAAGTATTTAGAAAAGTGAAGAAGTAAAGTAAGAAAAGAAGATAGAATTTCAGTTTTAAAAGTATGCTTTGAGAAGTAATAAGTATTTTGAAAAGTGAAGAAGTAAAGTAAGAAAAGAATATCTAATGATAAGTTTTCGTAGCAAGCACTAAAATATGATTTAGAATATCCAAAATGTTAGTAATAATATAATAATCACGAATCTTTATTCGTTTTGTCAAGATTTGCTTGTAGATGAAAGTTAGCCTATAGAAAAGTGAAGTTGTAAAGTAAGAAAAGAAGATAGAATTTCAGTTTTAAGGAGTATGCTTTGAGAAGTAATAAGTATTTTGAAAAGTGAAGAAGTAAAGTAAGAAAAGAATATCTAATGATAAGTTTTCGTAGCAAGCACTAAAATATGATTTAGAATATCCAAAATGTTAGTAATAATATAATAATCACGAATCTTTATTCGTTTTGTCAAGATTTGCTTGTAGATGAAAGTTAGCCTATAGAAAAGTGAAGTTGTAAAGTAAGAAAAGAAGATAGAATTTCAGTTTTAAGGAGTATGCTTTGAGAAGTAATAAGTATTTTGAAAAGTGAATAAGTAAAGTAAGAAAAGAAGAAAGAATATCAGTTTTAAGGAGTATGCTTTGAGAAGTAATAAGTATTTAGAAAGGTAAAGAAGTAAAGTAAGAAAAGAAGATAGAATATCAGTTTTAAGGAGTATGCTTTGAGAAGTAATAAGTATTTAGAAAAGTGAAGAAGTAAAGTAAGAAAAGAAGATAGAATATCAGTTTTAAGGAGTATGCTTTGAGAAGTAATAAGTATTTAGAAAAGTGAAGAAGTAAAGTAAGAAAAGAAGATAGAATATCAGTTTTAAGGAGTATGCTTTGAGAAGTAATAAGTATTTAGAAAAGTGAAGAAGTAAAGTAAGAAAAGAAGATAGAATATCAGTTTTAAGGAGTATGCTTTGAGAAGTAATAAGTATTTAGAAAGGTAAAGAAGTAAAGTAAGAAAAGAAGATAGAATATCAGTTTTAAGGAGTATGCTTTGAGAAGTAATAAGTATTTAGAAAAGTGAAGAAGTAAAGTAAGAAAAGAAGATAGAATATCAGTTTTAAGGAGTATGCTTTGAGAAGTAATAAGTATTTTGAAAAGTGAAGAAGTAAAGTAAGAAAAGAAGGTAGAATTTCATTTTAATTGTATGCTTTGAGAAGTAATAAGTATTTAGAAAAGTGAAGAAGTAAAGTAAGAAAAGAAGATAGAATATCAGTTTTAAGGAGTATGCTTTGAGAAGTAATAAGTATTTAGAAAAGTGAAGAAGTAAAGTAAGAAAAGAAGATAGAATTTCATTTTAATTGTATGCTTTGAGAAGTAATAAGTATTTAGAAAAGTGAAGAAGTAAAGTAAGAAAAGAAGATAGAATTTCAGTTTTAAGGAGTATGCTTCTTGAAGTAATAAGTATTTAGAAAAGTGAAGAAGTAAAGTAAGAAAAGAAGATAGAATATCAGTTTTAAGGAGTATGCTTTGAGAAGTAATAAGTATTTAGAAAGGTAAAGAAGTAAAGTAAGAAAAGAAGAAAGAATTTCAGTTTTAAGGAGTATGCTTTGAGAAGTAATAAGTATTTAGAAAAGTGAAGAAGTAAAGTAAGAAAAGAAGATAGAATATCAGTTTTAAGGAGTATGCTTTGAGAAGTAATAAGTATTTAGAAAAGTGAAGAAGTAAAGTAAGAAAAGAAGGTAGAATTTCATTTTAATTGTATGCTTTGAGAAGTAATAAGTATTTAGAAAAGTGAAGAAATTTAGTAAGAAAAGAAGATAGAATATCAGTTTTAAGGAGTATGCTTTGAGAAGTAATAAGTATTTAGAAAAGTGAAGAAGTAAAGTAAGAAAAGAAGATAGAATTTCAGTTTTAAGGAGTATGCTTTGAGAAGTAATAAGTATTTAGAAAAGTGAAGAAGTAAAGTAAGAAAAGAAGATAGAATATCAGTTTTAAGGAGTATGCTTTGAGAAGTAATAAGTATTTAGAAAAGTGAAGAAGTAAAGTAAGAAAAGAATATGGAATTTCATTTTAATTGTATGCTTTGAGAAGTAATAAGTATTTAGAAAAGTGAAGAAGTAAAGTAAGAAAAGAAGATAGAATATCAGTTTTAAGGAGTATGCTTTGAGAAGTAATAAGTATTTAGAAAAGTGAAGAAGTAAAGTAAGAAAAGAAGATAGAATTTCATTTTAATTGTATGCTTTGAGAAGTAATAAGTATTTAGAAAAGTGAAGAAGTAAAGTAAGAAAAGAAGATAGAATTTCAGTTTTAAGGAGTATGCTTTGAGAAGTAATAAGTATTTAGAAAAGTGAAGAAATTTAGAAAGAAAAGAAGATAGAATATCAGTTTTAAGGAGTATGCTTTGAGAAGTAATAAGTATTTTGAAAAGTGAAGAAGTAAAGTAAGAAAAGAATATCTAATGATAAGTTTTCGTAGCAAGCACTAAAATATGATTTAGAATATCCAAAATGTTAGTAATAATATAATAATCACGAATCTTTATTCGTTTTGTCAAGATTTGCTTGTAGATGAAAGTTAGCCTATAGAAAAGTGAAGTTGTAAAGTAAGAAAAGAAGATAGAATTTCAGTTTTAAGGAGTATGCTTTGAGAAGTAATAAGTATTTTGAAAAGTGAAGAAGTAAAGTAAGAAAAGAAGATAGAATTTCAGTTTTAAAAGTATGCTTTGAGAAGTAATAAGTATTTTGAAAAGTGAAGAAGTAAAGTAAGAAAAGAATATCTAATGATAAGTTTTCGTAGCAAGCACTAAAATATGATTTAGAATATCCAAAATGTTAGTAATAATATAATAATCACGAATCTTTATTCGTTTTGTCAAGATTTGCTTGTAGATGAAAGTTAGCCTATAGAAAAGTGAAGTTGTAAAGTAAGAAAAGAAGATAGAATTTCAGTTTTAAGGAGTATGCTTTGAGAAGTAATAAGTATTTTGAAAAGTGAAGAAGTAAAGTAAGAAAAGAATATCTAATGATAAGTTTTCGTAGCAAGCACTAAAATATGATTTAGAATATCCAAAATGTTAGTAATAATATAATAATCACGAATCTTTATTCGTTTTGTCAAGATTTGCTTGTAGATGAAAGTTAGCCTATAGAAAAGTGAAGTTGTAAAGTAAGAAAAGAAGATAGAATTTCAGTTTTAAGGAGTATGCTTTGAGAAGTAATAAGTATTTTGAAAAGTGAAGAAGTAAAGTAAGAAAAGAAGATAGAATTTCAGTTTTAAAAGTATGCTTTGAGAAGTAATAAGTATTTTGAAAAGTGAAGAAGTAAAGTAAGAAAAGAATATCTAATGATAAGTTTTCGTAGCAAGCACTAAAATATGATTTAGAATATCCAAAATGTTAGTAATAATATAATAATCACGAATCTTTATTCGTTTTGTCAAGATTTGCTTGTAGATGAAAGTTAGCCTATAGAAAAGTGAAGTTGTAAAGTAAGAAAAGAAGATAGAATTTCAGTTTTAAGGAGTATGCTTTGAGAAGTAATAAGTATTTTGAAAAGTGAATAAGTAAAGTAAGAAAAGAAGAAAGAATATCAGTTTTAAGGAGTATGCTTTGAGAAGTAATAAGTATTTAGAAAGGTAAAGAAGTAAAGTAAGAAAAGAAGATAGAATATCAGTTTTAAGGAGTATGCTTTGAGAAGTAATAAGTATTTAGAAAAGTGAAGAAGTAAAGTAAGAAAAGAAGATAGAATATCAGTTTTAAGGAGTATGCTTTGAGAAGTAATAAGTATTTAGAAAAGTGAAGAAGTAAAGTAAGAAAAGAAGAAAGAATTTCAGTTTTAAGGAGTATGCTTTGAGAAGTAATAAGTATTTAGAAAAGTGAAGAAGTAAAGTAAGAAAAGAAGATAGAATATCAGTTTTAAGGAGTATGCTTTGAGAAGTAATAAGTATTTAGAAAGGTAAAGAAGTAAAGTAAGAAAAGAAGAAAGAATTTCAGTTTTAAGGAGTATGCTTTGAGAAGTAATAAGTATTTAGAAAAGTGAAGAAGTAAAGTAAGAAAAGAAGATAGAATATCAGTTTTAAGGAGTATGCTTTGAGAAGTAATAAGTATTTTGAAAAGTGAAGAAGTAAAGTAAGAAAAGAAGGTAGAATTTCATTTTAATTGTATGCTTTGAGAAGTAATAAGTATTTAGAAAAGTGAAGAAGTAAAGTAAGAAAAGAAGATAGAATATCAGTTTTAAGGAGTATGCTTTGAGAAGTAATAAGTATTTAGAAAAGTGAAGAAGTAAAGTAAGAAAAGAAGATAGAATTTCATTTTAATTGTATGCTTTGAGAAGTAATAAGTATTTAGAAAAGTGAAGAAGTAAAGTAAGAAAAGAAGATAGAATTTCAGTTTTAAGGAGTATGCTTCTTGAAGTAATAAGTATTTAGAAAAGTGAAGAAGTAAAGTAAGAAAAGAAGATAGAATTACAGTTTTAAGGAGTATGCTTTGAGAAGTAATAAGTATTTAGAAAGGTAAAGAAGTAAAGTAAGAAAAGAAGAAAGAATTTCAGTTTTAAGGAGTATGCTTTGAGAAGTAATAAGTATTTAGAAAAGTGAAGAAGTAAAGTAAGAAAAGAAGATAGAATATCAGTTTTAAGGAGTATGCTTTGAGAAGTAATAAGTATTTTGAAAAGTGAAGAAGTAAAGTAAGAAAAGAATATCTAATGATAAGTTTTCGTAGCAAGCACTAAAATATGATTTAGAATATCCAAAATGTTAGTAATAATATAATAATCACGAATCTTTATTCGTTTTGTCAAGATTTGCTTGTAGATGAAAGTTAGCCTATAGAAAAGTGAAGTTGTAAAGTAAGAAAAGAAGATAGAATTTCAGTTTTAAGGAGTATGCTTTGAGAAGTAATAAGTATTTTGAAAAGTGAAGAAGTAAAGTAAGAAAAGAATATCTAATGATAAGTTTTCGTAGCAAGCACTAAAATATGATTTAGAATATCCAAAATGTTAGTAATAATATAATAATCACGAATCTTTATTCGTTTTGTCAAGATTTGCTTGTAGATGAAAGTTAGCCTATAGAAAAGTGAAGAAGTAAAGTAAGAAAAGAAGATAGAATTACAGTTTTAAGGAGTATGCTTTGAGAAGTAATAAGTATTTTGAAAAGTGAAGAAGTAAAGTAAGAAAAGAATATCTAATGATAAGTTTTCGTAGCAAGCACTAAAATATGATTTAGAATATCCAAAATGTTAGTAATAATATAATAATCACGAATCTTTATTCGTTTTGTCAAGATTTGCTTGTAGATGAAAGTTAGCCTATAGAAAAGTGAAGTTGTAAAGTAAGAAAAGAAGATAGAATTTCAGTTTTAAGGAGTATGCTTTGAGAAGTAATAAGTATTTAGAAAAGTGAAGAAGTAAAGTAAGAAAAGAAGATAGAATATCAGTTTTAAGGAGTATGCTTTGAGAAGTAATAAGTATTTAGAAAAGTGAAGAAGTAAAGTAAGAAAAGAATATGGAATTTCATTTTAATTGTATGCTTTGAGAAGTAATAAGTATTTAGAAAAGTGAAGAAGTAAAGTAAGAAAAGAAGATAGAATATCAGTTTTAAGGAGTATGCTTTGAGAAGTAATAAGTATTTAGAAAAGTGAAGAAGTAAAGTAAGAAAAGAAGATAGAATTTCATTTTAATTGTATGCTTTGAGAAGTAATAAGTATTTAGAAAAGTGAAGAAGTAAAGTAAGAAAAGAAGATAGAATTTCAGTTTTAAGGAGTATGCTTTGAGAAGTAATAAGTATTTAGAAAAGTGAAGAAATTTAGAAAGAAAAGAAGATAGAATATCAGTTTTAAGGAGTATGCTTTGAGAAGTAATAAGTATTTTGAAAAGTGAAGAAGTAAAGTAAGAAAAGAATATCTAATGATAAGTTTTCGTAGCAAGCACTAAAATATGATTTAGAATATCCAAAATGTTAGTAATAATATAATAATCACGAATCTTTATTCGTTTTGTCAAGATTTGCTTGTAGATGAAAGTTAGCCTATAGAAAAGTGAAGTTGTAAAGTAAGAAAAGAAGATAGAATTTCAGTTTTAAGGAGTATGCTTTGAGAAGTAATAAGTATTTAGAAAAGTGAAGAAGTAAAGTAAGAAAAGAAGATAGAATTTCAGTTTTAAAAGTATGCTTTGAGAAGTAATAAGTATTTTGAAAAGTGAAGAAGTAAAGTAAGAAAAGAATATCTAATGATAAGTTTTCGTAGCAAGCACTAAAATATGATTTAGAATATCCAAAATGTTAGTAATAATATAATAATCACGAATCTTTATTCGTTTTGTCAAGATTTGCTTGTAGATGAAAGTTAGCCTATAGAAAAGTGAAGTTGTAAAGTAAGAAAAGAAGATAGAATTTCAGTTTTAAGGAGTATGCTTTGAGAAGTAATAAGTATTTTGAAAAGTGAAGAAGTAAAGTAAGAAAAGAATATCTAATGATAAGTTTTCGTAGCAAGCACTAAAATATGATTTAGAATATCCAAAATGTTAGTAATAATATAATAATCACGAATCTTTATTCGTTTTGTCAAGATTTGCTTGTAGATGAAAGTTAGCCTATAGAAAAGTGAAGTTGTAAAGTAAGAAAAGAAGATAGAATTTCAGTTTTAAGGAGTATGCTTTGAGAAGTAATAAGTATTTTGAAAAGTGAATAAGTAAAGTAAGAAAAGAAGAAAGAATATCAGTTTTAAGGAGTATGCTTTGAGAAGTAATAAGTATTTAGAAAGGTAAAGAAGTAAAGTAAGAAAAGAAGATAGAATATCAGTTTTAAGGAGTATGCTTTGAGAAGTAATAAGTATTTAGAAAAGTGAAGAAGTAAAGTAAGAAAAGAAGATAGAATATCAGTTTTAAGGAGTATGCTTTGAGAAGTAATAAGTATTTAGAAAAGTGAAGAAGTAAAGTAAGAAAAGAAGATAGAATATCAGTTTTAAGGAGTATGCTTTGAGAAGTAATAAGTATTTAGAAAAGTGAAGAAGTAAAGTAAGAAAAGAAGATAGAATATCAGTTTTAAGGAGTATGCTTTGAGAAGTAATAAGTATTTAGAAAGGTAAAGAAGTAAAGTAAGAAAAGAAGATAGAATATCAGTTTTAAGGAGTATGCTTTGAGAAGTAATAAGTATTTAGAAAAGTGAAGAAGTAAAGTAAGAAAAGAAGATAGAATATCAGTTTTAAGGAGTATGCTTTGAGAAGTAATAAGTATTTTGAAAAGTGAAGAAGTAAAGTAAGAAAAGAAGGTAGAATTTCATTTTAATTGTATGCTTTGAGAAGTAATAAGTATTTAGAAAAGTGAAGAAGTAAAGTAAGAAAAGAAGATAGAATATCAGTTTTAAGGAGTATGCTTTGAGAAGTAATAAGTATTTAGAAAAGTGAAGAAGTAAAGTAAGAAAAGAAGATAGAATTTCATTTTAATTGTATGCTTTGAGAAGTAATAAGTATTTAGAAAAGTGAAGAAGTAAAGTAAGAAAAGAAGATAGAATTTCAGTTTTAAGGAGTATGCTTCTTGAAGTAATAAGTATTTAGAAAAGTGAAGAAGTAAAGTAAGAAAAGAAGATAGAATATCAGTTTTAAGGAGTATGCTTTGAGAAGTAATAAGTATTTAGAAAGGTAAAGAAGTAAAGTAAGAAAAGAAGAAAGAATTTCAGTTTTAAGGAGTATGCTTTGAGAAGTAATAAGTATTTAGAAAAGTGAAGAAGTAAAGTAAGAAAAGAAGATAGAATATCAGTTTTAAGGAGTATGCTTTGAGAAGTAATAAGTATTTAGAAAAGTGAAGAAGTAAAGTAAGAAAAGAAGGTAGAATTTCATTTTAATTGTATGCTTTGAGAAGTAATAAGTATTTAGAAAAGTGAAGAAATTTAGTAAGAAAAGAAGATAGAATATCAGTTTTAAGGAGTATGCTTTGAGAAGTAATAAGTATTTAGAAAAGTGAAGAAGTAAAGTAAGAAAAGAAGATAGAATTTCAGTTTTAAGGAGTATGCTTTGAGA
>CAMPDV010004229.1:0-42901 GCA_946699065.1 Loxodes magnus | reverse complement strand
ATTTATATTTATTACCTTTTTCAGTTAGATATAAAAGACCTTACCTAATAAGAGTTTCATCTCAACATTTATTTGCTTCTTCAAAAGTTATCATTTTAGCTTGTTTCGCTTTCTTATAGTTACTTTATTTAATAACTTTATAATAATTAGCATTAGCTAGAATAAATCAACCTTTTACTCTCTCTTTTCAGTGCATCATTATTTACTTTTTCTATTTCACTTTATTTTAATAAATTATAGGAAAGACTCTAAACTATAATACCTCAAATTCATTTATAGTATTCTTCAAACCCAGAGATTTACTAATACTTCAACTATTTTAATTGTATCAACCAAGCAAAATCAGTTATCTTAAATGTTTTCAACTAGTAAAATATAATCATTTACTATGTATATTTCTAAACTAATACATCATAAACTACCCTTTATTATTATCCTATCTTTCCAAATCAGATACTACAATCTCCTAATCCATTAGTTTATTAGTTTATTAGTTTATACTGTCAATTTAACCTTTTTTAATACCTACGAGTAGTAAACTACTAACTTATTACAATTATATTTTGCAGTTTTAACTCATTAATCAATAAAGTTCATTGCTTTACTAAAAGTCATCCCAATACTTTAAATCCGTTTCTATGCTTTTTGAACTATCTTTAATCTTACTCATGGGATTAAAAGATAAAATTTTAACTTTCCTATTGAGGTTATTTGGATTATCTCAGATAGATTAGAAGCTAATATTTTTCATATTATTTTACTTATAAATTGTTATTTGCAGCTTGTATGTTCTTAGTTCAGTATTCTTAATTCATTCTTTTCTTAGTTTGGCTTCTTTGGCTTAAACTTAAATGATTTAGTTTATAAAGACCGTTTTCTGGATTTCTAGTAAATCTTTAATTTAACATTCTTAAGTTTGCTCTAAGCTACTAATAACTATGCTTTGATTGCTAATATATCTGAATTTTATTTTGTAGCTGATATTCATGTGCATATTGGTATAACTTATAGTTTGTAATATGCACTTCTTAAATTAGCACTGTTTGCTATTACTAAAGAAAAATTTAATTCTGGACGTTGCTTAGCAGGCAAATTTAAAGTTTATTAATTAATTTAGCTTTAATTAGTCTTTCCGTTTAATCATAGCCTACATATTGTGTTTAGATTTCTGTTCATAAGTTAAATTTCTTTTTTGTCTTCTACTCCTAATAAGTTTGCTCTGATAAATCTTACAAGTTTTAAGAATTATGATTATTTGCTTTCTATGAGGAGAAATGTAATATCATGCCAAAAAAAGCTTATCTTAATAATCCTATCTCTTCAAAGATCTTTCCAAAAGAGTAAAGATTGGTATATTAGAACTGAGCTTAACTCTTAGAAAGCAATTAGAGTTTATTTACTAAATAAATGATGATTAAGGTTAATTTAAATCTAATCTAATTATCTCTTCATTTAAGTAATTACATTTACTTGGTAACTTAATTAATTAGGATTAAAATGAATAATGGATTTATATAAACATAAATAGTGCTTTTAATGCCAACGAGATGGTTAATATATAATACACTATTCAACCTTCTCTCTAGTAGTTATACATTAAGTTTCATTTAAACGTCTTAGGTTAGTTAATAGACTACGCTTACCTTTGATCCAAGTCTCTTTATACTATTCTAATAAGAGCTAGACTAGGCCTAGCCAAACAGTGAATGCTTCTCAGCCTTACTAAAGTTAGAAAGTAATTATATAATCCATACTCAGTATTCTATATTTAGCCTATATAATAAGATTTAATTTATCCTTAATAAAATATTCTCTAAGCACACTCTAATCATCAATAAAGTAAGCAAATTCTTAGATATATATCTATATAGTTAAAATAAGTATTAGAAGTAAGGAAATAAGAGGCTTATGGTTATATAGAGAAGTAAAAAAAAGTAGGATTTATGTCTGATTTATAATTTGTGTCATCTGTTTTAACCTAGAAAGGCAAGAAGCTAATGAAAAAGAATGATATTGTTTCAATGTTTATGAATTAGAATGTGCTAGCTTAATGTAGGATTTGGTCTAAAGGTAAGAATGGATTATAAGATAAGAAAAAGGTAACTTAGAAAGCTTAGTAATAAATTACAAATTTTACAGTCTATTTCTATTAGACTGATCATTAGTAGCATTAAATAAAAGAAGTATTAGATACTAATGTAGGTTTAATTTACCTCTTATAAGTATTAAAGATGAACTAAAATTACTCTAAGCTTCTAACTTAGTCACAAAAGGTAGAGCAATAAGGATAAAAGGATTTTAGGAGAGGAAGAGCATAAACTATCGATTAAAATACTCCTGTTAAGTCTCATAGCAGCAACATGCTACCTTCAAGAGAGTTTAACTAGACGCCTGATATTTTGGTCAATTAGTAACTGAAAAATTACGTTAAAGAATAAGGAAATCTTTAGATACTATCAAAAGCATTGACCAAGAGAATGATAAGTGTCTAATTTTTTTACGAGCAAGCTAATGTTGAAGAAAGACTAGCTCTTTAAATGTCTAATCTCTTATCAAAAGAGAAGCTAATAAATTAGCGAAGAAAAATAAGGGATAATTAGAGGAAATTCCTGATAAATCTCCCTCAGAGTAGAAATCAAACAATGAGATTAAGAGCTAAGATAGCTTTCATTAGCCAAGTAATGAAATACGCTTTCCGAGAATACTCTTTAAGATGTTAGTAAATTTCAAAGAAACCCACTTAGCAAGTCGTAATAGAAGTTGCTCCAATAAAGGTTGAATAAATCTAGCAAAGAGAATCGTAATTAAGTACTTTGAACAATGCTGTAACTACTTCTCAAGATAATTCATCCGTGATAATTAAGATAGAAGTTGATGAAGAGAGCAAGGCCACCTTAGAAAGCGAAGTGATAAGCTAATTAAAAAAGTTTAGTTAAGCCAGATCTAAAATTAACCACAGCAAGGGTAAGAAAAAAAGACGACCAGGGTAGTTTAGCAGACTAGATATTGAGCTAGACTATGAAAATGATAAATTTGCATGAAGACATATAAACAGAATAAAACTTTATAGCAACTGCAGATGAACAAAAATATAAATACCTTTCAATCTCAATTTTTAAGCACCTAAAATTAGATCATTATCAAAGAGGAAAAAGGAAAGGAATAATCTAAATAAAAGGAAGTAAGTGCTTACCCTTTTAACTACTAGATAAAATGAGTTTGAGGTCTTATTAAAGAAAATCTATTTTGAATCTTCAAAGTATAAGTTGGAGTAGAGTTTCATAGAGTGCTATTAAAGTTTAAGATGTATAATAGAAAAAAAACTTTAATTACAATTTATTTAAAAAACGAAGAGCTCAGAGAAAGAAAAAGAGTACAGGAGTAGAGAGTTTGATAAACCCAAAAAAGCAGTATTTGAGAGGATATAAACTAAACCTTAGGGGATTGAAGGCTTAAGAATGGTATAAGAATGAAGATTCAGATAAAGAAATGAAATTTGAATATATTAATCATAGAATAATGAAAGTAAATATTAAAAGATGTAAAAATAGGTTTCGTTATGAGATGATGCTTTCATATTCGAAAATGAAGAACATGTAGAGCAGCAAACTCAAATATAGTTATCAACCAATGATAATTAATTTAAGCTGGATAAATGAATTAGAATGAGAAAATATAAAAAATAGAAGAAATGGAAGTAAGAAATAATTTTAGGTTTAGAAGGAAAGTGAATATTTAACTTAGGAGAAAATCTTTGAAGAAATACTTTTAATTTTTTAAGGAAGCGATTCTTAGTAGAAAGGCTAACTTTAACAAACTAAGCAAAGAAATAATAATTAAAATCATAGCCAAAAAAAGAAGACAGTGAGTATATAATAGAAGCATTTAAACTAAAGTAGAGAGATGACAAATGAAGAGTCAAAAAACATCCTCTTTATAAGAGGAAAGATACTTCTTTGATTTTTTATAGCGGGAAACTCATTATCATAATATTTCTACTTCTAAATATCACTACAACAAATCTTACGAATGTATATCTTTGTAGCAATAAAAAAAACTAGCAATATTTACTTCTAAGCTTGACTCAAAAAACAGAAAAAGTCATTAGTTACCTTAGAGTAACTTTATCTTTTTTCCATTTTCTAATTTTGTAGAACTAGAAGCTGGCTAAATCGAACATGATGTAACTAAACCATCCAAGTTATATTTCTTTTTCATTTCTTAGATGCAAAAAAGGGTTAAACAATCTGTTGTGCTTTCAGAAAGAAGTATCTTTCAAATATAGAGAGGAGACTCTAAGAATTAAAAAAAGATTATACTTCTTTACTAGTTCTCTTCATAGAAACAATTTAAAAATACAAGCTAAAAAGCTCTAGAATTCGTATAATTGTTGATGATATAGTAGCATAGTTAGCATCTAAATATGTTGCTTCAAATAAAGCAGGTTTCTCTATATATTTTATATTTTTCTTTTATACTTAAGCTCTTTAAGACAATTAAAAAATATCTATTTTTAAATTATTATCTTTTATATGGTAAATCCTATTTATTAAGTTCTATAACTGCCATGGTAGTAAAGGAAGATAACGAGGGACATTTACTTAAGGTTTGCTTGCAAATTAGTAAGAATCATCTTTTATCAAGACTTTCTTTTGTTATTAGACTTGACATATATATTCTATGGTAATTTCTTTATTATTTCCTAGTTAATAGAGTGTATAGCTTTTGTGCTTAAAGAGAATGAGATTTGGTATTTAATTAATGACTTAATCACTTTTCTCAATAGCTTCTATATGATTTTTTGATTTAATAAGTGTAGCTGCCTTATTATTATAAGAGTAACATACTTAAGATTTTATTTAAATAGTTATGTTTAAGGTTTTAACTTCTTGCTTATTTTCTTAGATATATGGGAGACATGCTTAGTGTAATACTAATCTTGTTTCTAGATTGTTTAAGCCTGGATATAGCTAAAGTTTCTTTAAATATATTACAAGTTTTTTCTCTTTCATCATGGATTCGTCAGACTACTATTAAAAAATAAAAAATTGTATTATCTTTCTTAAACCTAACACCTTTTGTTCTCAACAAGGAAATAATAGAGTTGTAAGTATAAACCCATCACAATGGTATAAATAGAAATCTATAATAATCAGATAATCCATTATGTAACTTATAATTAAGGAAATTTTCATAAGATAAAGATATCATAAGCAAAGTAAATGCATTAGCCTCTAAGTTATTATTAATATAATCTTAACCAATAAATAATTTAAATATAGTAACTAATAGATATCTAAACATAATGCTTTAATCCAATCTTTCAAGTATTTAACTTTAATAATTTTAATTTTAAAGTAAAGAAACTAAAATTAAGGAAGCTAATTTGATTTTAAGTTATAAGAAAGAGTTAAAATCTTAATAAAGCTTTGCTTTAAAGAAAGATTAATGTAATTTTAGTCTTATTAGCTTATAAACTTAATCGTAGTTATTAAAATTGGTAATGCTAATTTGAAAAAGTACTAGAACTTATAATAAAAAGATTAAGAGTAGCAAAGTTAATTTATTTCGCTAAAAATGTTTGAAGCTATAAATAAGTAATTTAGTGAAATTATAATAATCAAAAGATATTATAGCAATCCAAAGTGCTAACTAAAGATTAAATACTTGGTTCTATTAAAACTTCTACTATTAGCAAGAATGTATATAATTACTAAAAAAGCTTAACTATTTGAACAGTTATTAAATATTCCTTTAATACTAAGGAATATTTGAGTTCTTTAAAGTATAAATAATGAATTACAAATTTGCCTTTATATAAATTTTATATTTAGTATGATTGATCTTCTCATCATGCTGATTATAATATCAACTAGATCCATTTATTTTAAATATTAGAAGACTCAGTATTTATCCTTTTGATATTAAAGACTAAAGTTTTTTGTTTTTATGATTAATGACTAAATTGGAATATTTCAAGAAAGCTAAGCTTTCTGGTTACTCTGAAAGACTTCTTAATTAGTATAGGAGGAGATTTCTCTGATTATGTTTTAAAGCAATTACTCCCAAATAAAAACATAGTTGACTTTCATGGACTTGAATCTTGCACCTAGATCTAATAGTCTTGAGTATAAGCTTACTTAAATATCTGAATCCAACTAGAAAGGTGTTTAAAGTCTAAAACTGAAGCAATAAATAAAAATATTGGTCCCCTGCGCTCTTTTGCCTATAGATATGTTGTTGAATAAAAGAGTGATAGTAATAAGTTTGATAATGTTAAATAAGTTGGTTATAAGATAATAAATGGCTATAATAGAAGAAGATATTTAGATTTATTAAGAATCCTCTAATATTTGAAAGCATATCAATTAAATATATTATAATACTACTACTTTCCTAGTATAAATAAGATATAATTAGCATAACAGCTTTAGAGTAATAAAGGATATTAAAATTAACCAATTAAGCATTTAACTTTGCATTAAGATATTTTATAAGGAAATTTAATTAAAACCTTTAAATATAATAACTAAGTTACTCCTATCTTTAGTTAGAAAAGAGTTTATAAATCTTAGTTAATCTAGATAGTAATATAAGTTAATGAGTACTAAGAACATAAGGGAAACTTAAATAATAAAGTAGTGAAATAGAATAGTTTAATAGAAGTTAATAATTATAATAAGATACAACTATAAATGCTAATAGCATAATAAATATTATTATTAAGCATATCTAATTAATTATTAATCAAAAATAATATCTATAAATTAAGATAAACATACCAATCAAGTAATCAATACTTAACTTTTAGTACAATACTTAGTCATTCTTTATCTTATATCAAACAGATTATTATTAGGATACTATATTAGACACCACTTTAATTTTAACTACATATTTAGATTATTACTTACCTAAAACTAAACAAACAACTAACATTATTTAAATAATCTTAGTTTACGCCAAAATCCTCTCAAATTTCTAAGAATCTTAACTATACTAAATTAAAAATATTTAATAAGAAGCAAATGAGACTTATTTTCTTAAAAGATAATCAAACAAATATTTAAATAAATAATATCAACTTAATGCTTTATGGTATTTCAAATAGCAAGATCTTTCATAATATTAACAAATATTATTTCTTATCTTATAAAAAATACTATTATCAGTATTTAGAAGTAAAACTGTTTAATTTACAAATTACTTAAAAAATAATAGCAACTAAGATTTAATGGAATATTATGTAAAGCTAAAATAAAGAAAAATTTAAAATTTAAATATACTTTATAGCTTACAAAAAATTAATTTAAAAAGCTTAAAATACATATAAAAAAATAGATTGAGGCTAGACTGAGAATTTAGAGAGAATAGCAGATAAAGTTAAATTAGATAAAAAATGAAAGTTGAGACTTGATTGAAAACTAAGTTCTAATGCTTGAGGTTGAAATAAGTTAAAGTAGCGATAAAGCAGAAGTACTTAAAATAATGAAAGTTGAGATTTGGTTCATAACTCCATTCTTATGCTTGAACAAGAAATTAAAAATAGAAGGGGATAAATCTTAAGAAACAAAAGATTGAAAATTGAGACTGGATTGAAAAACTACTTTCTAATGCTCGAACTAGAAATAAGATATTGCAGCTGACAAAGCTTAAGAACTCAAAAAATAGAAAGATGAAAAGGGAATAAAAACTCCGTTCTGATGCTTAAGCTAGAAATAGGTAAAATAATTGATAAAGCTAAAGAGTTTAAAGAATTGAAAGTTCAGATTGAACAAAAAACTGCGTTTAAGTGCTTTGAGCCGAAAATAAGTGAATCTAACAGATCAGCGGAAGAACTTAAAAGATTGAAAGTTGAAGTTTGAGATAAAGACTCGATTCTATTTGAATGGTTTAACTAGATATTATTACAAGTGTGGAGTTCTTCAAGAGGGTGAGTATTACAAAGATTAAAGAAATAGATATGGAGTGGAAAGTATAGTGATGGATCTCGATATGAAGGCTAATTTGTAGAAGAACTAAAATAAAGAAGAGAGAAATATTATTATGCAGATGGACAAATATATAAGGCCAGTGAATCTCTAATAGCTTAAAGATTTATCTATCTATTAGCTAGAAAGCTATCTTGAAAGAATTTAATGCCTTAGTGAAGCTATTGAGCTAAATCCTAATTATGCAAAAGCCTTGCATGATAAAGATCTATTTTTTCAAGATTTAAACCAGAATCAAGAAGTACTCCAATATTTAGCAAAGCGCATTAAATAGATACTAAATAATAAATTCCTAAAATAAGAATGATTAATGAAGTAACCTAAGAATGAAAAGGAATTTCTATAAAAGATATTTGATAATTACTAAAATAAAATTGCGCTATTGTAGATATCAAGTCTAACTTAAGAATCTGAAACTATAAAGAATTAGTTCCAAATAATCAGTTTCTAAGCAACTTATAAAAATTATCTTAAGACTAATTTGGAACTTTTTATTTTGGTTCTATTGACGAATATAAATATGTGATTAAGAATTTAAATAATAAAGTAATCAGTAGAAATTAATAGATTAGTTCTATTTTGAATGTAAAGAACTTTTGCTACTTAACAACTTTGAATCTTATAACTTAAGGGAGTTGCTATTGATACTTAAGAATAAGGAAATTACAATTTTTGTCTTTTATTAGATCTTCAGTGTAAAAGTAATTTATTCTAATAAATTTAGGCAAATTAATTATTCAAAGACAATCAAAAAGGATCTGATTTAAGATTTTATAAGAAACTAAATTTACTTAGTTAGATAGCGAAGGCTTATAGTCTATTCACACCAGAAACTTAATCCACAAAGAAAAGAAATCTATAAATATTCTATTAGATAATGAAGATTAACCTAAATTATACCTTTTGGATTATTTGATAGTACATACTGATTAACGATAATAGAATAAAAAGGAGTACATCAATGAATGGCTCCTGAACAATTTGAAAAGAAAGTTACTTAAAAGAGTGACATTTGATCTTTAGGTTGTATAGGATTAGAACTATTCAATGAAGGACTACTTTATCCAAATAAAAATGAGTAAGAATAATTAAAGTAAATAGTTTATATTAATAAAATGATTCCTTAGTTTTCAAGAGAAATACTTTAAGAACCTTAATTATTCTACAGATGTCTAGCCTATGACCAGAATATAAGACCAGATATTGATAGTTTCATTAGGTAGGTAAATTAAATAAAATAAAAGTGAGCCCATAAAATTATATTGAAGATACAAGTTAATAGAGTTAGAGAAAAATGTTGAAAGAAGAAGATAATAACAAATAATATTAAAGTCAAGATATATAGAGTACATCAGAAAAAGGCTTTAAAGAGGCAAAGCTAGAGAAATCAAAGCTAAGCAATAGTAAAGAAAATAATAATTGACTATTGAGACAGTTTGAAGACAATTTTATATAATTTTAAGTTCTTAATTAAAAGTTTAATTAGCAAATTAAAGCTTATTTACTTTATTTATTTGCAACTTTGACAAATAGACAATCTTCTATTAAAACCAAAAGTTGACAATCATTAGCCCCAAAATAATAATATAGTTGAGTAATAATGTTAAAATTGAAAAAATAGCTAGTTTTGACAGTTAAAAGAAAAGATTTGTATATTAATTGATCTAGAAAATAAGAAGATTATAAACTAGCTTTAATATATCTGGCTATGAGTTTTAAGTTAAGTAATAAATAATTTTACTTACTTAGTATACAGCATTAATTTAAACATTACAAAACTAGTCAATGTTATTAAGATTTAGCACAACTTACTCATTCCAAATGAATTAGTTAATTTAGCTACTTAATGGTATAATAAAGAAAATTGTTAGTTAAATATTTAAATTGCATAAACTTAGATAGCTAATATGTAAATTAGTATATTGCTACTTAAAATAAAGCTTATATTATAATATCAGCTTATCTACTTTACTCTTTTATATATCTTTTTATTTGCTATTTCATATTCTTATATTCATATTACTTTAAGATAGATTTTGAGCTAGAATCTTATAAGGGATTGCTAATTAATAAAACTAAATCTAATTTAGATATTGTTTTATTGAATATGACTACCAAGCTGAAAAGTGTCTAAATGAAAATATTAATATTGAAAACTAAGAAAGCTTGATATTGATATAACTAATTTATCACAAACTATTTGTATATTCTATTTAGATATCTATAGAAGCTAAAATTTAATATACTTATATATTTCTATTTTTATGTTCAGATAAGATAAAAAGCTTTTACTATAACCTAGTCAATACATTTTTAAAATTAAATATCCATTTATTAAGTTGAATGTAGATCATCATTTTTGTTCAAATCTATTTTACAATCTACCTGCTTATTTTAATCACCAACTTAAATATCAAATCTTTCAAAATTAAGAGAATCTATCAGTTAATTAAGCTAATTTACCAATTAGACCCTAAATCTCCTTATTCCTATTACTACTCAACGTAACCGCTTAAATCATGGAATAGAAACACCAAAGTAATCGATCATTTACCAGATATTTTAACTCTACCCTTTAAATGGTTAGGCCTATATAAAGAATCTTTATTGATATATCTAAGAAAATAAGCAAGAAGTTAAAACCTTAAACATAACTATTTAAATAAAATCTTAAGGATGCTACTCTTATAATAATAGAGCAGCTACACTTATTAAATCAAAAACCATATAAAAGCTATGGAGAACAATGATTAAGTCATAAATTAAATACCAAATCTCATTTCTCTTTAAGCACAAAAGTTATACACTCTATTAACTAGAAAATAATAAAGAAATTACCATAGAATATATATGTTAAGTCTAATAACAAAAGAAAGTCTTGATAAAAGATGATTCTTACAAGTTTGCAAACAAACCTTAAGTAAATGTCCCTCGTTAACTTCCTTTACTACCATGGCAGTTATAGAACTTAATAAATAGGATTTACCATATAAAAGATAATAATTTCAAAATAGATATCTTTTAATTGTCTTAAAGAGCTTAAGTATAAAAGAAAAATATAAAATATATAGAGAAACCTGCTTTATTTGAAGCAACATATTTGGATGCTAACTATGTTACTATATCATCAACAATTATACGAATTCTAGAGCTTTTTAGCTTGTATTTTTAAATTGTTTCTATGAAGAGAACTAGTAAAGAAGTATAATCTTTTTTAAGTTCTTAGAGTCTCCTATCTTAAATTTGCAAGATGTTTCTTTCATCGAGAGTACAAATGATCGTTCAGCTTTTCATTGTATCTAAGAAGAGGAAAAAGAAATATAGATTGTATGATTTAATTATACCAAGTTCGATTAACCAGCTTCTTGTTCTACAAAATTAGAAAATAGAAAAAGGTAAAAGGTAAAGTTATACTAAGGTAACTAATGACTTTTTCTGCTTTTTGAGATAAGCTTAGAAGTAAATATTACTAGTTTTTTTATTGCTACAAAGATATACACTCGTAAGGTTTGTTGTAGTGATATTTAGAAGTAGAAGATAATATGATAATGAGTTTCCTGCTTTAAAAAATCAAAGAAGTGTCTTTCCTCTTCTGAAGAAGAAACTTTTGACTCTCCATTTGGCATCTCTCCACTTTAGTTTAAATGCTTCTATTATATACTCACTGTCTTCTTTTTTTGTGCTATGCTCTTAATTATTACTTCTTTGCTTAGTTTGCTAATATTAACCTTTCTACTAAGCATCGCTTCCTTAAAAATGAATAGCATTTCTTCAAAGTTTTTCTCCTAAGTTAATATTTGCTTCTTTTCTAAACCTAAAATTATCTCTTATTTCCTTTTCTTCTATTTTTTATATTTTCTCATTCTAATTCATTTATCCAGCTTTATAAAGCTTAAATTAATTATCATTGCTTGATAACTATATCTGAATTCACTGCTCTACTTGTTCTTCATTTTCGAATATGAAAGCATCATCTCATAACGAAACCTATTTTGACATCTTTTAATATTTACTTTCATTATTCTAAGATTAATAAATTCAAATTTCATTTCTTTATCCGAATCTTAATTCTTATACCTTGCTTAAGCCTTTAGTTTTTCTTAGTTTTCCTAAGGTTTAGTTTATATCTTCTCAAATACTGCTTTTTTGGGTTTATCAAATTCTCTACTCCGGTACTCTTTTTCTTTCAATGAGCTCTTTGTTTTTTGGCTAAATTGTAATTCAGAGTCTTTTTTCTATTATGAATCTTAAACTTTAATAGCACTCTATGAAACTCTCTACTCCAACTTATACTTTGAAGATTCAAAATCAATTTCCTTTAATAAGTCATCAAATTCATTTTATCTAGCAGTTAAAATGGTAAGCACTGCTTCCTTTTATTTAGCTTATTACTTTCCTTTTTCCTCTTTGATAATGGTCTAATTTTAGACGCTTAAAAATTTTGAGATTGCAAGGCATTTATTTTTTATTTTATCTGCGGTTGTTATAAAGTTTTATTTTGTTTATATGTCTTCATACAAACTTATCATTTTCATAGTCTAGCTCTATATCTACTCTTCTAAATTATACCTTGCTCGTCTTTTTTTCTTAACTTTTCTGTGGTTGCTTTTAGATCTGGCTTAACTAAACTTTTTTAATTAGCTTATCACTTCGCTTTCTAAGGTGGCCTTGTTCTCTTCATCAACTTCTATCTTAATTATCACCGATTGATTATCTTGAGAAGCAGTTACAGCACTATTCAAAGTACTTAATTACGATTCTCTTTGCTAGATTTATTCAACCTTTATTGGAACAACTTCTATTACTATTTGCTGAGAGGGTTTCTTTGAGTTTTACTAACATCTTAAAGAGTGTTCTTCGAAAGCATATTTTCATTACTTGAATAATTAGAACTATCTTAGCTCTTAATCTCATTGTTTGATTTCTACTCTGATGGAGATTTATCAGGAGTTTCCTCTAACTATTCCTTATTTTTCTTCACTAATTTATTAGCTTCTCTTTTGACAAGAGATTAGACTTTTTAAAGAGCTAGTTATTCTTCTACATTAGCTTGTTCGTAAAAAATTAGACACTTTTCATTCTCTTGGTCAATGCTTTTGATAGTATCTTATAGATTTCCTTATTCTTTAAAGTATTTTTTCAGATTCCTAATTGAACAAAATATCAGGCGTCTAGTTAGACTCTCTTGAAGGTATCATATTGCTGCTATGAGACTTAACAGGAGCATTTTAATTGATATTTTATTCTCTTCCTCAAACAAAATTCTTTTATCATTATTATTTTACCTTTTTAGATTAAAATAGAAGCTTAGAGTAATTTTAGTTTATCTTTAATACTTATGAGAGGTAACTTAAACTTACCTTAGTATTTTAATATTTCTTTTATTTAATGCTACTAATGATCAGTTTAATAGAAATATACTGTAATATTTGTCATCTATTACTAAGCCTTCTAAATTTAAATTTCCTTTTCTTATAATTCATTTTTTAGCTTTAGACCGAATTTTGCACTAACTCAATGCTAGTTTATCCTAATTCCTAAACATTGTAATTAGACCTTTCTTTTTCATTAACTTATTGCCTTTCTAGGTTAAAGTAGATGACATAAATTATAAATAAGACATAAATCCTACTTTTCCTTACTTCTCTATATAATCATAAGCCTCTTATTTCCTTATTTCTGATACTTATTTTAACTATACAGATATATTTATCTAAGATTTTGCTTACTTAACTAATGGTTAGAGAGCATTTAGAGTATATTTTATTAAGAATAAACTAAATCTAATAATATAGGCTAAATATAGAATACTGAGTATGGATTGTGTAGATTACTTTCTAACTTTAGTAAGGCTGAGAAGCATTCACTGTTTGACTAAGCCTAGTCTAGCTCTTATTAGAATAGTATAAAGAGACTTGGATCAAAGGTAAGCGTAGTCTATTAACTAACCTAAGATGTTTAAATGAAACTTAATGTATAACTACTAGAGAGAAGATTGAATAGTGTATTATATATTAACCATCTCGTTGGCATTAAAAGCACTATTTATGTTTATATAAATCCATTATTCATTTTAATCCTAATTAATTGAGTTACCAAATCAATGTAATTACTTAAATGAAGAGATAATTAGATTAGCGTTAAATGGAAACTTAATCATCCATTTATTCAGTTAGTAAACTCTAATTTATTTCTAAGAAGTTAAGCTCAGTTCTCATTATACCAGTTCTTTACTACTCTGGAAAGATCTTTGAAGAAATTGGATGATATTCTTCTACCTAAAAATAGAGAAAGATTGAAGAAATAAAAAATTGAGAAAGCGTTGACTTTATTAAAGTCTAGAACTAAAGAATCCTTAGAATTGATTACTTGGCTATTTATTATAAAACAGAGTCTTGAAGATTTAGAGTGACTCAACCAGATATAAAAACTTATGCTTCGTTTTCTTTAATTTAAATGTTTCAAAAGCAGACTATAAGCTTCATCATTATAACTATATTAAGACTACTTGTTCCGATTAAGATTTCATTAATAAAAGCGAGTAGATTATGAAATTTAATCTACCCAAACTTCTCGAGAGACAGTTTTATAACCAAATGACTCTTCTGTATTCAAGAATTAGTATCTTATGAATAATGTTCAAATGTTAGCTTGACTTCAAAGCTCTGAGAGGTATATATTATAGCTTAATTATTTCTATTTTGATCTTTCTCTTCCTTCCTGCGTTTGTATTGCATATATGAAAAGTAAAAAAAGCTCCACCGTCTTTTTAAAAACATCTTCTCTGATTTTCAGTTAAGAAAAACTTAGGATTAGAACTAAAATACTACAACTAGAAACAATTAAGATAAGAAAATTCTGCAAATCTCTAATCATTAATGAGGAAACCCATTAAGCATAAAATAAAGGTAATAAGGTAGTCTAAGATATTAATCCTCTTAAGCTATAGAAACTTAATCTTATTATTTCTAGTTAAGAGAACATAAATTAAAGAAGTTACTTTGATTGAACATGCATCAAGAAAGAATGTGAAGGCTAGAAGTCAAGTTTTAGATAAAGATTAATTTTATTTTATATTAAAAGTTTGCAATCTTCATTGAAGATATCAAAATTGGTTAAACTAAGGTGAAATAGCAAATTGTTTCATAGTTAAATATTGAGGTAAGTAAATTTAATTCCTCCAGAAAGAGCCATTTAAAGTTAAATCCCAGAACTAGATTATCATTAAGTTTTTTAACTTAAATTAAAATAGAACATTTGAATTTATTTTACTCATTTGATTAAATTTATTTAAATAAACTAAATATTTAATTATTAAGTTACTCTAAGAATCATTACTTCTGCTTTATAATAATCGTGAGTTCCTACAAGCTTTCTTTCATTTTATACATATCATTTAATTTTTAATTACCTGGATCTAAATAGTTAGACTTATTAGATTAAGCTTGATATTAAAAAATAGCATTACTCTTTATTAATTTTCTTTTTATTTTCTAGCTTTAGGCTATAGATAAGGAAATTAGTCTTTATTATTTTGCATATATGAAGCATAACTTAAGTTTTGTGAAGCTAAACTTAAAGACAACAAATATTAAGTATCTTATCATATACCCATTATTATCATCATTTGTAAAAGGCACTTTTAACCTCAAGAAATATAAAATATCTTAGGTTTAATTAATTAGTTTTAAAACAAGCAGCTATTATATATTTCTATCATTATGAAGATTATATTCTTTACTATCTAAGTGTTTTAAAATAATACTTAAAATAAAACGCAATAATTAATATCAAATATTCTATTTTCCTTTTTCATTACTTCTTATTAGAATTTTGTCTTTCATGCTATTCATTTACATCCTTCATATTCTCTTTCTCTTCCATTGTTGACTACTGAGAAGACTCCATATTATAAGCTTAATCTTCTGTTTTATTCTCCAACTACTAGAAGTTTTCCTATTACACCTAATTGATATTCTACTCTTCTCTTCTAGATATCTTGCGTGAAATTCCCGCCTATTCATTTTGCTAAGCTTATTGAAGTTGCTCTTTTTATTAGTTTTAGCTCTTCTACTTTTTTTTAATTTAATCTACTTATCTTCTAAAGCTATAAATATCTGGTCTTTTGGACTAATCATAGCTAAAGCATTAAAGCAATAGATGAGCTAATTCTGGTACTTAAGTTATCTCATTTGAAAACGAGGGGATTTTATTATCCACGCAAATAGCTTTCGTGAATTATACCAAATTATTTAAGTCTTGAAAAGGTAAACGCTCATTGAAAATTTCTACTGCTATACAAGCAAGAGATCATATATCACTTTTCTAACTCACTTTGTTATTAAATATCTCAGGAGCCATTCATTAAAGAGATCCTCTAGATTTTAATGTAGAAGTGACGTTAGCTTCACTAACTATTCCAAAGTCTGCAATTTTTGGAGAATCACTATCATCTAACAATACATTCTAAGATTTAAGATCTCTATGAACTAAATTTTTGGAATGAATAGCTTGTACACCTTCAGCGATTTAGCAAAGCAAATTTAGTTTTCTGAAAAACCTTATTGGGGATTCTTTTGGCCAATCACAAAGTAATTGTTTGTCTTTTATTATTTTGAATAAGCTTCCCTTAGATATATAATCAGTTAAGAGACAAAATGTATAATTTCCTTATTCTGAAGCATCAATAGAGACTCCTGTAATTCTTAGAACTCTTTGATTATTCACCGATAATAAAGCTTTACATTCTAGATAAAAATTGTCTAATAGCTTTAGTAAATCTTCATATGGGTCCAATTTTTTAAGAGCGTATTTTTATCCTTCTATCTTTATAAGATAAACAATACTTTAACCACCTTTATCTAAGATTTTCAGTTTAGATTAAAATTATTAATTAGGAATTAAATCTTTGTAATTTCAGATTCGTATTTGAGATCTTATGTCCTATCCAGCTCCATTTTGTTTTAAAAGCTATCAGATATCATCTAAAGTTACTTGCTAAGAGTTTTATAATTTTTTATTTATTTCAATTATTTAAGGAATTGAAAGCTTAGAGTCTAGCTATTTAGCATTATTATAACTTTCAAGAGCTTCTCTATATCAGCCTAGACTATGCAAAGCAACACCTTTACTATAAAAGAGTTTAGCATTTATGGGCTCAAGTTATATAGCTATATTATAGCAGTCTATTGCTTCTTAGTATCTCTCCAAACTGTTTAAAGAGTTTCCTTTGTTAACATGTGCATAGACTAAAGCTGAATCAAATTTAATCGCTATGTTATAACAGTCTATCGCTTCTTAAAATCTTTATAAGCCGTTTAGAGAATCTCCTTTATTAACATATGCATAGACTAAAGTTGAATCTAGTTGGATAGCTAACGTTAAGCAATTTATCGCATCTACATATCTTCCCAAATTGTTCAATGAGCCTCCTTTATTACTATATATAACAGCCTTATTTGGATCAAGCTATATAGCTATATTATAACATTCTATAGCTTCTTAGTATTATTCCAATTTGTTATGAGAGTTACCTTTGCTATAGAATGCATAAGCAAAACTTGAATCAAGTTTGATAGCTTCATTAAAACAATCTATTGCATCTTAGAATTTTCCCAGATCATCAAGAGATAAGCCTTTGTTATAGTATGCATAAGCATTTTCTTGATCAAGTTTGATAGCTTTATTATAGCTCTCTATTGCATCTTCATATTTTCCCAAGTTATTAAGAGATATTCCTTTAATATGGTGTGTGTAAGCTTAATTAGCGTCTAGTTTTAAAGCTATATTAAAACTATCTATAGATTCTAAATAACTTCCCATTCTGCTAAGAGAGTCTCCTTTTTTAGTATGCACATAAGCCACTTATGGAACAAGTTGAATAGCTTTATTATAGCAATCTAAAGCTTCTTTATGTCTTTCTAAACTGCTTAGAGTATCTCCTTTGTTGATATACACATCAGAATCATTTGGATCTAGTTTGATAGCTTAATTATAGCAATCTATTGCTTCTTATTATAAGCATAATTTTCTCAGTGAGTCTCCTTTGCTAACATATGCAACTACCATATTTGGATCAAGTTATATAGCTATATTAAAACATTCTATAGCCTTTTAGTATTATTCCAATTTGTTATGAGAGTTGCCTTTGCTATATTATGCATAAGCATAACTTGAATCAAGTTGGATAGCTATATTAAAACTCTCTATTGCTTCTATGTATTTCTCCAAGTGATTAAGAGAAATTCCTTTGCTACAGTGTGCAATATAGTCTTTAGGATCAAGTTGTATTGTTAAATTATAGCATTCTATAGCTTCTGCATATCTTCCCAATTTTCTTAGAGTATCCCCTTTGTTACTATATAAAATTGGCCTATTTTGATCAAGTTTGATAGCTTTATTATAGCAATCTATTGCTTCTTAATATTTTTGCAATCTTCCCAAAGAGTTACCTTTGTTGCTATATGCAGCAGCAATATTTGGATCAAGTTAAATAGCTATATTAAAGCATTCTATAGCTTCTTAGTATTTCCCCAAATGATTAAGGGAGATCCCTTTGCTACAGTAAGCAAGAGCATTCTTTGGATCAAGTTAAATAGCTATGTCATAACACTCTACTGCCTGTTAGTAATTGCTCTAAATATTAAGAGTGATTCCTTGGCTAATTTGGAAGTGGACTTTTTGAGACATATTGATAGTGAATAGTAAATAATGGAATATAGTTATATGATTATAGTATAAATGGTACTTACTTAGATTAGATATGATATTGATTATGAAGAGTTGGTATGATAATGAAGGGATAATTAAATTAGTTAATGTAATAAGGTTTATTTGGTAGTCTAATTTGGAAATTAAAGTATGATAAATCTAATTCTTAATTAGATTATATGCTTCTATCATTCTAACTTTGGACCTCAATGTTTAGATAGGTATTAATTGATTTAGTAAGGTTAGTTTGGATTTAAATAGGTAATTTAAAGCTACTGAGTTATATTAAAAGAGGGGAAATATTGATCTGGCTTATATACGTAAGGATATAGGTTTAGCTATACTGTTGGTAGGCTTAAAATATAGTTTGATGTTAATACAAAAGACTTTTGATTTATACCTATTAAGAGTAATTATCTAGCTAAATCTTAAGTTACTTATTAATATCTTAAAATAAAGCTTATTAAATCAGAACTTTTAACTTACTAAATATTAGTCTATTTATACAAATCCTTAAATATATGCTATTTATTACTTACCTAATATTTAAGTCACTAAGGCTAATGCCATATCATTGCTTAATCCTGCACAATATCCAACTGTTTAACAAATTACATCATTTCTATACTTCAAATTAGATACATTACCTATAAGATCTTAGAGATACTACAAAATTTACATTCTAGATAAATATTCCAAGCTAGTTACTGGCTTTTTCCAATCCTTATGATCTAGATTGTGTAAGTTACTCGATATACAATAATAGATGAGGATGTAATTTTACTATATAGCAATTTAAAAGGAATATAATAAAACTTAATTACTTTTATTTTGCTAATGGAAGCTACCCTTAAGACTAATTAATGACAGATTTTAAGACTACAGAGAACTAAATTTTTATAATTAAAGAAGTAACTAACTGTTAAGAAGCTTGGATTGGAATTAAATCACAAATATTTACTATCAACATTTCAAAATCTACAGATTAAGTCTTAGTAGGATAAATTACAACCAGAGCTCTATCTATTTTATGCTATTATCATTTTTCACTCATAAGTGCATTATTAAATACAGTCATTGGGATAACCTTTGGGTATACCAGTCAAGTTCTCTTCGTAGAAAGAAAAACAAAATGCTTAAAACTTCTAAGATTTATCAGAGCAAACTTATTAGCAGGAGAAGACAAAAAAACTTAACTTCTGAGCAGAAATCTAATACATAATATAAAGACTATTATTAAACGGAAAGACTAATTAAAGCAAAAGAAATAGCAAACTTGAAGGTTGCCTGCTAAGTAACGTCCAGAATTAAACTTTTCCTTAGTAATAGCAAGGAGTGCCTATTTAAAGAAGTGATATTACAAGCTATAAATTAGATCCTATGCACATTAAAATAAGATATAAAATAAAGTACAGACTTATTAGCGATAAAAGAATAATTACTAGCAGCTTAGAAAAAGATTTAAGAATTTAAAATTAAAGATTGACAAAAATCCAGAAAGTGGTTTTTACAAGCTAAATTAATTAAGTTTTAACCAAAGACAATAAAGTAAGAAAATCATAAATTTAGAGACTGAATTAAGAAAATACAAGCTGCTAATAACATTTTTAGAGCAAAAAATCGTAAAAGAAAAATATGAGCTTTGAATTTACCTGAGATAATCCAAATAACCTATATCAGAAAGTTCAAAATTCTATCTTTTAATCCCATATATTAAGATTAAAGAATATCTTAAAAAGTATAGAATCAGCTTTTAAGTAAAAAGAATACTTTTAGTATAGCTATGCATCTAACTAAGGAAAATTTTAATAAAGTATTTATTTTGATTGGTTGTGTCAAACAAAATTTAACTTGATAAAATTCTTCCAGAAGCATAAGACATTACTACTAAGAACTTTAAACGTTTAATAGAAGTATGAAAAGTTCAATTTAATCAGCATCTTTCTAAATACACAGCAGAAATTATAGTTCTACTTAACTAAACACAAAAATTCAACCTGAAAGCATTAATAAGTTTTTCTTAAGAGTTCTGAATGAGAAATCTAATAACTAAGCTTTTATAGATAATTAAATCAGGAAAATAGCCTAAATATTATACAAGGAATATCAATCTTTTAAAACTTCTCTTTCAAAATAGAAGCCTAATTAGTATAAGATTCAACTATATATGAATCAATAACCTAATTATTTTACTATAATATTAGCTTTCTCATTTTTAACTTGGTCTAAATGAAGATTATTTATACAAATCTCCTTCATTTAATAAAGAGTAATAACTAAACATCATTAAGCTATTTATCTTAATATTAAAGGTAAATTGTAATTTATTTTGTTCATTTGAATCATTTAAGTTTATTAAATTACAGCAAATCTTTGTTATTTTAGTTACTCTAAATAATCTTATTTTAATATTGTACTAGTCATAAACCCTATAAACTCCTTTTATTTAAATTTATTATTTAATTTTTATTGTTCTATGCTTAATAATTAGTAAATTAGATACAAAATACTTATATTTATGAACTTTACAGATAAAAGGTTTCTTATATTTTATTATAGATTTGTACTTAAATGGTATCTTATTAAAAATAAAATAATTCAAATAATCTAAAATGGAATTATTTATATGATACTATTATTATTATTTTCTAAGATATAATCTAAATTAATTGGTTTATTACATTAAATCAGGTATTAAAACTTAGATTGCTCTTTATCCTTTTTTCTTATTAATTTTGGCTTTAAACTATAATTGAATAATTTAACCTTTATTATTTTGTATTTATGAAGTATAATTTAAACTTGTGAAGCTAAAATTTATATATTTTGAATATCAAGCATTTGTTAATGATCCCATTATTATCATCATTTGCCAAAGAACCTCTTAATCATAAGAAATATAAAATACCTTAAATTCCCTTAATTAGCATTAAAGCAAGTTACAATTAAATATGTATCTATTTAGTAGATTATATTTATAAATTCTGTCTAAGTCTAATAGTTAACCAACCATACGTAAATAAACTGCTACTATCTATATCTAACATTTTATTTTCCTTTCTCATTATGTCTTATTTGCCTTTTATCTTTCAAGTTACTCATTTCCATCCTTCATATTCTCTTCCTTTGTTGGTTACTGAGAAGATTTCTCATTATAAATTAATAATTCTATTTTATTATACATCTACTAGAAGTTTTCCTATTATACCTAATTGATATTCTAATCTTCTCTTCTAAATAACTAGTTAATTAGTCTCTATTTATTTTGCTGAACTTATTAAAATTACTATTTCTTTTAGTTTTAGTTTTAATGTTTTTTTAATTTAATTTGCTTACATTTTAAAGCTGTAAAACGTCTGGTCTTTTAGAATAATCATAGTTAAAATATACTTTTAGTAGAAGAGTTAATTCTGGTTCTTTGAGTTATTTCCTATGAAAATGTGTAAGATCTATAGTCAGAGAAAACAGTTTCATGATTTATGCTAATGTCTTATGTCTGGAAAAGGTAAACATTGATTGAATATTTTACTGCTATACAAGTAAGTATCATATATCAATTTCTAGCTTACTTTGCTATCGAATAGTTTAGGAACCATTCATTATAAAGATTCTTTATCTTCTAATGTAGTAGTTATATTAGCTTCACTAACTAATCCAAGATCTGCAAATTTAGAAGAATCACTATCATCTAACACAATAATCCCAATAATATTATTGCACATTCCAACAAAAGCAATGCTTTAAACATTTTGGGCAAGATACAGTGAAGGTATTGAAAGTACTAATACAGCTATAAAATTTGATTCTAATAATGCTATAACCCATTCCAAGAAAGGTATCTCATTTAAGAATTTGAAAAATATGATTAAGCTATTAAAAGACTAGACATAGCTATAAATCTTGATCACAATAATGTTATATTTCATTAAAACAAAGGTAACATTCTGAACATAATTAAATATTTATAGTAGCTATTGAAAGCCTAAATATAGCTTTGAAATTTGAATCCTATAACGCTTTTATCCCTTTCAACAAATAAAATATTTCGAACGATTGAAAAAATACAAAAAATATTTTGAAAGTTATAGCAAAGTTATATAGCTTGATCATAATAATGCTATAACAAATTCCAACATAGGTTACACTCTAAAAAATTTTAAAAATATTCATAGAAACCATTAAAAATTTTTGCAAAACTATAAAACTAAATCCTAATCAGCAGAATTAAATAATAGATCATTAATGATAAAGTAAATTTTGCTTATACTCAAGCACCTCTTAATACCTTTGATCATGCTTAAAACCTAAGATCTTATTTTTTCTTTAAAAAAAGAAGAAAGTTCAAATCATTAAAATAAAAACAAGATAAATTTAAAATATATTTGATAATTTTGCACTTAAATGGCGCTGAATAAAAAAAAGATCTCAAATACGAATCTGAAATTTCCAAAATTTGATTCCAAATAAATAGTTTTTATCCATATTGCAAATTTTAGACTAAGGTGGTTTTAGCATTGTTTATCTTATAAATATAAAGGACTAAACATATGCCCTTAAAAATTTAACCCTTAGCTTAAGATTAATATGGAGCTTTTTATTTTGGTTCTATTGATGGATCTTATTATGCATTCAAAGTATTTAACTAAAAGGAAGATCTGCAAAAAACTATTGATTAGTTCTATTTAGAATGTAAAGAACTTTTATCACTAAACAGCTTAAAAGTTTTATAACTTAAGGAAGTTGCTATTGATACTTAAGAATAAGGAAATTACAACTTTTATCTTTTATTGGACTTTTAGGCTAAAGGAAGCTTGTTCTAATAAATTTAGACAAAGTAACTATTCAAAGAAAGTAAATAAGGATCTAATACGAAATTTTATAGGAAATTATGCTTACTTAGTTAAATAGCAGAAGGCTTAATGGCTATTCACTCTAGAAAGTTAATCCACAAAGAAATGAAATCTATTAATATTCTATTAGATAATGATGACTAGCCTAAAATAGTAATTTTTGGATTATTCGATAGTACTAACTGATTAACAACATTAGAACTAAGAGGCTTTCATTAATGAATGGCACCAGAATAATTTGAAAAGTAGGTGACCTAAAAGAGTGATATCTGATCTTTAGGCTGTATAGGGATAGAGATTTTCAACGAAGGGCTACTTTATCCAAATATAAATGATTAAGAATAGCTAAAATAAATAGTTTATATTAGTAAAATAATTCCTTAGTTTTCAAGCGAAATATTATAAGAACCTTAATTAACTAACCTTTTCTACAGATGCTTAGCTTTCGACCAGAACATTAGACCTGATATTGAAACTTTTATTCAATAGATTGATAAATTTAAATAAAAGTGAAACCCATAAAGATAATAAGAAGCTATAACTTAATAGGGTTAGAATAAAGCGATAAAGGAAGAAGAAGGATTTAAAAAATAATATTAAAGTCAAGAGTAGTAGAGAGCATCAGCAGAAGGGTTGCAAGAAATATAGTTTGAGAACTTGAAGATAAGTGAAATTGAAGAGAAGAATAGCTGATGAATATAGTTGTTTGAGGATGATATTATTAAATCTTATTAAATAATTTGCTGTCTTAAGTAATAAAACTATAAATGTATGCATTATCTACATTAATATATGGTATGATTATTTTACTAAAAGAATTACAAATAAAGTGAAATAAACATTTCTACTATTTTTATTTCTAAGATCAGCTTCTTAGTAGATTTTCATGATATCGTTTAAATAACTTTTTATGGGAAAAAATGAATCATAACATAAATTGTATATATATGATAACTAAAATACTTAAAAGACATTAAGATAGTTCCTTTCCAATTAATTTCTATAAAGAAATCTATTTAATAAAGAGACTTTCAGTATCTATTTTAGGTTAATTGAAAAAGAAAGAAACTGAAATGAGTAATATATGATTAATCATAAAATTTAGTCTTATCAGTCTTTTAGTAGTTTTAGTACTACTAATTTGAACTAGATTCGTATTTATATAAACTTACCTCGATAAAGGTATAGTTCTTTTCGGACTTTATTAATATGAAGAAGCCCCAGAGTGCTACAATAAATGTATCTAATTGGATCCTAATTTTGTTTAAATTTATATTTTAAATAATAATATTATAATAAAGTAAAAAAATCTAAGAAACCATAGAATGCTCTAATATAGCTAATAATGTAGATACTAAAAGAATATAAACCTGATTTATTAAAGGAAAAGCTCTTTGTGAAATCAATTAATACAAAGAAGCAGTTTAAAGCTTTAGTTTTGAAATTGAACTTGACTAAAATCATGCTTAAGCTCATGTACTTAAAGAATTTGCTCTTATTGGAATAGAAAAGAAAGCAGAAGCTGTTGAATAGATTGACGAGTTCATTTGTTATATCCTAATTTCATCTAAACTCATATTATGAAAGGATTACATCTTCTCAGTTTAGGAAAGAAGGAAGAATCTATTAAAAATTATAATAAAACTAGAAAAGTTGTTCCTAACAACGAAGAAGCTTGATTTTGGAAAGAAATTATACTTTAAGAATTAGAATAGTAGGAAGAAGCTATCCAATGCTACAGTATGGTTAAGTGATTTGATTCTAATTTTGTTGATTCATAATTTTAGAATGGATTAGCTTTTTTAAAATGAGTAGATATTGAGAAGAAAATGAATGCTAGAACTTAGTATTTGATTCTAATTTAAAGGAATTTCAGTCTATCAAAGAAATAATTTTTGTTTATCAGAAAAGCAAGAAGAAGATGAAGATAAATTGTTGAACTAATCTGGTCCTAATTATATAAAGGCATGTATTATCAAGTAAGTTGCTCTTTGCTATTTAGAAAAGAATCTCTGAAATATTTAAGCATGATTATTGAATTTATAGGTTCTTTTTATTTTTCTAGCTCAACCAACGCATATCTATTATTATTATAGTATATTGCCTTATTATTTTCCAATTTAATAGCTGTCTCAAAGCACTATATAGCTTGGATCTAATTTAATAGCCTTATTATAGATCTGTTTAGCTTCTTCTATTTTGCATTAATTTAAAGTGCATCTGCCCTATTACTATAGTAAATGGCTTTATTAGGTTATATTCCAATAGCTTTTTCATATCTTTATATAAATTTGTTGCATTAGTCCTATTTATAAAGTAAATATCCTGTCTTATTATAATAATTTGAATTCCCAGACTATAGTTAAATAGCTTAGTCATAACTCTGTATAGTTTGGTCATATTTGTTTAGCCTGTAAAAAGTATCTCCTTGATTATTATGATATATTGGTTCACTAGGATCTTCATTAATAGGTTGGTTAAATTTGTGAATTGCTTGAGTATAGTTAGTTTATTTGTATAACTATATTCCTTGATAATTTTTGAAGCAGGTCCGATTTTGTGAATTATAGCAATTAGGTTTAAGATTAAAGACTTAGAGATGATTAATTAGTTATAGGTTTAATTAGTAATAATTAAGTAATCTTATATCTTTATTTCTATTTTAACTTTTAAACTCTTTAGTGATTCTTCATTTGAACTAATTACTCTTAATAAGAAAGCTAATAAGCTGGCTATTTAATAAGAATAGTTCTAAATTAATGAATTAAGGAGTAAAATTGTATAGATTACTTCTAGAGATATATTAGTTGAGTGTTATAATAGAACTAGAATAGCTAGAATTTGATTAATAGAAGTATTAATGATAGTATACAAATTAGTATCTTAGTTATATTTTATATTACATCTATATAGACTAGTTATATGTACTTGGATAGTTACTTTATATATCCATTTACTAGTCTAATAATTAGAAAATTATTTAATTTCTTATTTAGAGACTTCATTTTTAAATATTGGTAAATGATTCTAATATTTTATGTTTTTGGTACTTTAATAAGCATTAAGTATCTCTTTAATATTTTGGATTAATTAGTTTATTCCTATATTTTTTAACTGCTTACCTTATTTTCATTTAGAGTTTTCCTTTAATATGAAAGCTTTTGATCACTTTAGTTCAAATTTTAGTTCAAAATAATTTCATCTGATTTAGACTCTTAATCTGTCTCTTTAAACATAAATTAAAAATATTGAAATTTAAATAGTTTTAAAAGTAGCTGTCTATTGCAGAGAATCAAATTAGATGCCATCTTTCTGAAACTCTTAGCCTCTAAATTTAAATCTGAATAGATCTAATAATTATGCTTGAATTTAGATTAGACTAACTCCTATAAGTCTGTAAAATAAATTTAAATAGACAGTATGTATTAATTTAGTTTTTATAGCTAAGAATATATCAATATTATTGGTTAACTTTACCTTTCATTCAATTTACTTTCCTTTAATGCAATAACTCTTTTAATATATCATTATAAACCATCTTTACCTTAAGTATCTTAAACTAATTATTTATTAGAATCTCTAAGATCAGTTTATTTACCATTGCTCCCTATTTATAACTGAAAAATAGGAATAATAAAAGCAAAATCTTAATTCAGACTGATTTTATTAAATTTAAAGGAATAACACTGTAAAATGTTGAAAGACGAACTGAGTTTATTCAATAGTTTAGCAAAGTTGTAGGATTAGAACCTAAATTTACTAATTCTTATTTCTGCCCTAAAATAAGCACTTAAATAATTGAATAGAAATGCTGAGGCAATCTTTAACTTTAACCAAGATATCTTATTTATATCCTTTTAAGAGTTTAGACCTTTAGCTAGAAACATTTGTACTGATATATTTAGGAAAAATCAAGAATCAGTTATGAATTTTAGCAAACCTATTTAACTTTTCCAAAATAAATAGCTTATTTATAGCCCTAAAAGCTTAACCAAAAATAAAGATTAAATATAAAAGCAATAGAAAAGCTTGCTTTATTTTAAGCAGATTATTTGCAAGCTATATAAGTTTAGAATACTATCAAACATTATATGGATTCTAGACCTTTCTTAATTTGCAGATCTATTCTCAAGAGTACAAGTAAAGAACCAAATTCTTATTTATAGTTCCTAGAATATCCTCTCTTAAATTTTAAAATACTCCTTTCTGAAAAAACCATATGAATGTTCAGTCCTTCATCTAAGAAGAAGGAAAAGTGATAAAACTGGGATGATTTATCAATAGCAAGTTCGATTTTACTAGCTAGTAGTCATTCGAAAATAAAAAATGAAAATATTAGTAAAGTTATTCTAAGGTAGTTAATGCTTTTTTCCATTCCTCACGAGACAAACTTAAATGTAAATAGTTTGATTTACTTGATATGCAACAAGGGTACATTCCTATGGTCTATGTAGTAATATTTAGAAGATAAAAATTATAATAAAAGTAAGATTTAATAAAAAGCAATTAGATGAGAACTTAATTTTACTAGTCAGTGATATAAAAGGATTGGAATCAAGTATATTACTTATTTTATTGATGGAAGCTGTCCTTCAGATTAAATAATTACAGATTTTCTAAAATCTGCAGAGACAGAATTTTATAAATAAAGAAGTAACTCACTTTAAAGCAGCTTAAGTAGAGCCTGAACTTTAATACCATTATTTATTATGAAATATTACAAACTTACAGCTGAAGCTTCTAGAATGAATTCAATATGCAGACCAAGATTAATTTTATGTTCTTAGTAATAGTTTTTAATCACAAGAATATTATAAAATAGAGCTATTTTACTAAAGTATTTCTTTGGAATAACAGTAAACTTTTATTTTTTTAATCGAATTTAACTTAAATAAGAAGCTGACTAATATCAGATTAGAACATAAGAGATTTAGCTGAAGAAAATTAATTACCATGGAAAATTACGAAAACTATTTAAATGCTGAGAAGAGAATAATTTCACGATATCGAGACTATGGTTAAGCAGAAAGACTAATTTAGGATATAAAGAAATAACAAATTTCTAACTTGCCTGCTAAATACAACCCAAAAAGATTAAGTTTTTCTATAGTAGTAGAAATACCAAAAGATAGTGAATAGTGCTAATCTAAAGAAATGTACACTATGATCTATATCATAGACCTGTATAAAGATTAATTACAAAATAAAAAACAAATTTTCTAGCATTCACAGTCTAATTTGCTCGTATCTTAGAGAAAATTTGCTAACTTTAATATTAAAAGGTGACTGTAATTTCAGAAAAAGAACTTTGTAAACAAATATTCTTAAGTTATAACTCTCAGTCAAAGACGAATCAAGAAAATGTTGCATTAAAAATACGAAACTCTAAAAATACAGAATGTCAAGCTTTAGTCTAGAACGAAAATGCAAGAGAAGATTTATGATGGAAACTCCTGAGATTTCCCAAATTATCTAACTAGATAGATACTCACGTTCATTCTAAACCTAGGACTATTTCTGTACTTCATTTTCTTCTATTCTTTGTCATCTCTCATTTTAATTTAATTATTTTAGTATTATATAGTTAAACCACTTTTAATCATTCAATAACTAAATTTGAATTAATAGCTACCTTTTTTTATTTTGCTATGTTTAAGTATTATCTTATAAGTAGATATTATTTAGGCATATTTTTATGAAGAATTCATTACTCGCAGTTAAATGAGATTTGATTTTCCTTTCTATATTAATGTCTTCACTTATTTGCCTTTCTTAAACCTTCGATCTCTCTTAATTTTCTTAGGATTTATAAAAATCTTTTCAACTAATTCCTATTTTGTGATTTTATCTAATTTTCTACTCAGAAACTTTTATTCTTTCTTCATACTTTCCTTTTTTTGCTAAATTATAATTCAGAAATCCTTTTTGTTCCTACTATTTTTCTTAAACATTAATAGCACTTTACGGCTTTCTCTAATCTCTCTTATGCTTCAAAAATAAAACTCAAGTTTCATTAATAAATCTTCATAGTAATTTGCCTATTTGCTAAAGGTTAAGTACTTACTTCTTTTTATTTAGCTTATATTTTCTTTAATCTCTTTGATATTGCTTTAATTAGAACTTCTTAAAAAATCGAGACTAAAAGGTATTTAATTTATGATAATTTGCAGTTAATATAGATTTTACTTCTTTTAAGTGTCCTTTAACAATTATATCATTTTAGACTAGTTCTATATCTAATATGCTAAGGTAAAACTGTCTATTTTTTTCTTATTCTTTCTGTGATTACTTTTAGATCAGATTTAACTAAGCTTTTATAATAAGTCTTTATTTAACTTTCTAAGGAGGCTTTGTCCTCCTCATCAATTTTTAATTTAATTTCATAGATTGATTATCAAAAAAAGAGACTGCAGAACTGTTCAAAGTATTCTAATATGAATCTCTTTGCTCTAATTAGTCTTTTCTTGATTGGGTCAACTATTTCTTATTATTTACTAAGAGGCTTATTTTAAAACTATTAAAGTCTTAGGAGTGTTCTCAGAAAATGTATTTTAATTTCTTGATTAAATAAAGCTAACTTAACTCTTAAATTCTTTGTTTGATTTCTACTTAGAGTGAGATTTATCAGTAGTAGCCTCTAATAATCCCTTATATTACTTGGCTAATTTACTAGTTTTTCTTTTTTAATAAGAGTCTAAAATTTCTAATGATCCAATCTTTCTTCATATTAGCTTGTTCGCAAAAAATTAGATATTTTTCTCTTTCTTGATCATTGTTTTATGTCTGCTTTATAAATCTTCTCAACCTTTAGCGTAGTTTTTCAGTTATTGATTGATCTAAAAGACAGTGTCAAGTTAAACTCTCTAGATAGTATAAATTTGCTGCTATTGCTGCTCTTAGACTTAGCAGAAGCATTTGAATAGATAATTTATGCTCTTCCTCTTCTAAAATCCTTTTTATCCTTATTATTCTTTGATTGGACTAAGTTATAAGCTTAGATTAAATATAGTTAATCTTTAATACTTATGAGAGGTTAATTAAATCTAGCTTAGTATTTGAATGGTTCTTTAATTTAATTCTAGCAGATATTAATTTAATAGAAGTAAACTGTAATATTAGACATTTTATTATTAAGCTTTTAGATTTTACTTTCCCTTGTGTATAAAATTTCTAAATAAAGCTTTAAGCATTAGTAGCTAGCTAGTATTTAAGTTTTGAAAATAATAGGTAATTCATATATATTAGTTACATTTACTTAGGAGTCTCTTAATTTAATATTTCTACTTCTACTAATTTATTAATTTTCCTTTTATATTAGAACTATTAATAAGGATTAAATCATATTAAAACTCTTTCATATCCTTATTTAAGATCTGCAATCGTAACCAGCATCATTTTAATAAAAAAGTAGTCAAATGTAATATATTGTAATTTGGTTTTATTCTTATTAACTTTTATTCATAATTCCTATTTTGCTAATTTCTAGTTTAGGATTTAGTTGTTTTATGGAAACCTTCAAGTACCTCTTATTTCTAATATTAAGCTTAAAGAGCCTTTATTATAATAAGCTTTTGAATACCCAAGATTAAGTTAGATAGCTTTATTACAGTAATCAATTACTTCAGAACATTTTCTTAGCTTTTACAGGAGGAAGCCTTTATGCTTGTAGGAATTTGGGAAAGTAGAATTATAATAAATAGCTAAATTAAAACTCTCAATGGCTTCATTGTTCTTATCTAGTTTATTCATTGCAGATCCCTTTTTGTTATACAAAACTTCATTATTAAAATCCAAATTAATAGCTGTATCATAGCATTATATAGCTTAGTTTAATTTTTCTTACTTGTAAAGGGCATCTCCTTTGTTTTTTACGAAATATTTCATTATAAGAATCAAGTTTTATAGTTACATCACAACTCTCTTAAGCTTCAACGTATTTGCCTTATTAGTAAAGTTTTTCTCCTTTCTTAATTTAAAATGAAGCTTTTATGGAATCCAAATTAGTAGCAATATCATAGCTTTATTTAGCTTTGTTGATTTTTCCTTATTATTAAAGTATATTTGCTTGATTATTGAAATATTTAATTATAAGGATCAATCTCTACCGCTTTATCAAAGTTCTATTCAGCTTTATTCCCTTGTTTTTTCAGTGTGGATCCCTTGTTACTACATAAGATTGCATTATATGAGTCTAACCTAATAGCCTTATCATATTATTAAAGAGCTTCTTTTATTATCCTTAATTTAATGTTTAGATCGAGCAACCTCTTAAGGTATTCAACAGATAAGATTCTTTTTATAAGTTATTACAATCAGCTAACACCATATCTTATAAAACATATTTCATTTTCTTATTATTCAAACTCAAACAAGCTAGATAGTCTTCCTATTAATTTTTCTTCAAGAGTTTGGATTCAATTTGAGGCCTTTCTTAGTTATAGAATTCAATTAAGCAATTCCAAATTTGATTTCCGCCATTCTTAAATCTTTAAAGTTATTTTATCATTTAAATAATAAAAGTAGTAGTAATAATAAAGATTTAGACTATCTTAAATATATTATTTGCAAGACATATAAATCTACTATAATAGAAGCAAGATACTTAGATACACTAATAATCCAAATAGTATAATAATAGTACTATACTTCTAATATATAAATAAGATAATATTTAAGTAACAGTGTTAAGGATAATAGAGAGACTAAGATTAATAAGTAAATCTTTAAGTTAACAGTTATTAATAAGCAAGTTGGATAGTTTAGTTAATAAGCAAACTAAATTCAACCCTTTAATTATTATCATTAGATAATCCTAAGATTAGTTAGAAAAGAGTTTAATCAATCTAACTTCATCTAATTAATCAACTAAGCTATAGGATTCGATTATTCACAACATAAGAAAGACTTAAATTATAAAGTAACCATAGTAGCTAATACTTAATAATAAGATACAACTATTAATACTAATATCATAGTTAAAGCTATAATTAAAGGCATCTAATAAATAACCAACTAATAATCCTTTCAATTAAATAAGAAACTAAAAGTAATTTAGTATTTTATTTTGATAAAGTAGCTAATCAATATTAATCCTTTATTTAAGTGCCTGTTTGCCTTAAGCATTTTTATTAAGATGATATATTTTAGACTTTTAGGATTTATTGAAATAACCTGAAACACTATTAATAAAGTTAGTTTAGGTACCTTTAGCTTCATAATAAGGTTAGCTTGGTAGTAGAAGATGATGGTTAGATTATGATATATAAAAATGGTATTTAAGGGAGGGTTATAATATCTTATAATGGTGTTTTGTAAGAATGAATGATCTTAATTATTCTAGAGTTTAATGATTTATATGATAATTGGAATTATTTAAAGGGTCAATCTATTTAGTATGTCTTCCTAACCTAATTTTAGTATTTTAGCTACTTTCTTAAGTAAACTATATTCTTTATTTTTTAGCTTTTATCCAAGCCTCTGTTATTTTGCCCCAGCACAAATTTATAAAGTCTAAGCTTTAAGATGCTAAGTATTAGTTTAAAGCCACATATCGATTAGATTGTTTCTTAACATCATCAAATAAAGATTATTTAGTTTATATCTTGATACTAAGAGCAATTTAGATAATATCTATACAGATATAGATAAGTATTAGAGATATTAAGAATTAGACTATTATTATTTACACTATTATAACCAACCTAGATTTATCATACTAGCCAATAAAAAACACATTATTATTAAGCTATATTCATATTTCTTCAAATCATACACATTTTACCAAAACTAATTTCATATCCAAATTCATTCTTACTTTACTATTTAAGATACTACTATATATCTTATGCCTTATATTCTTACTATCATATTTAATATCAAACCAAATATGTTTATTACAATTATCAATACTTTAATTTAAATTTTCATTGTTTTTACTTCTATCTCTCATTACCAAATTCCTAATTCCCCTAATTCTTATTCATCCAGTCTTACTCTTTTACCCCTTGAGAAATCTACAACCTTTGCATTCCTACTTCAGTATTACCCTACGTCATCTAGAAGCCTTACTATTACACCTGATTGATTTTCTACTCTTCTTTTGATAGCCTATGAGTATTTATCTCCTGTTAATATTGCTAAACTTGCTAAAACTACCCTTATTATTAGTATATCTGTCTCCATTTTTACTTTATTTAATCTATTTACTTTTTAAAACTGTAAATATCTGGTCTTTTGGACTAATCATAGCTAAAGCATTAGAGCAACAATTGAAATAGTTCTGGATCTAAAGTTATTTCCTTTAAAAACGAGGGAATTTTTTATTCAAAGTAAACAGCTTTCATTATTTATGCCTATGTACTTAGGTCTGGAAAAGGTAAACGCTCATTGAAAATTTCTACTACTATGCAAGCAAGAGATCATATATCACTTTTCTAGCTTACCTTGTTGTCAAACAGCTCAGGAGCCATTCATTGAAAAGATCCTCTAGATTCTAATGTAGTAGTAACGTTAGCTTCACTAACTAGTCCAAGGTCTGCAATTTTAGGAGAATCGCTATCATCCAATAAGATGTTTAATGATTTGAGATCTCTATGAACTAGATTCTTAGAATGAATAGCTTGTACACCTTCAGAAATTTAGCTGACTAAATTAAGTTTTCTGAAATATCTAGTTGGGGATTCTTTTGGTCAATCAGAAAACAATTACTAAGATTTGATTACATTGTATAAGCTTCCTTTAGACATATAATCAGTCAAGAGACAGAAGATGTAATTTCCTTAATTGGAAGTATCAATAGATACTCCTAGGATTCTTAGAATTCTTAGATTATTTACTGATAACAGAGCTTTGCATTCTAGAAAAAAATCGTCAATCAGCTTTTGTAAATTTGCCGCTGGGTTAAACTTTTTAAGTGCATATTCTTATCCCTCTATATTTATAAGATAAACTGTGCTAAATCCACCTTAACCTAAAATTTTTAAGTTGGATAAAAATAATTAACTTGGAATCAAATTTTTGTAATTTCAGATTCGTATTTAAGATCTTATATCTAATCCTGCACCATTTTAATATAACATTTGTCAGATATCGTTCAAAATAATTTATGTTTAAGCTTAAAAATAAAGCTTAACTTCTTACTTTTAAGGAGTAAAAATTTAAGGTCTAAGATTTGAATCAGGATAAATAATATTTTGAGCCATATTAGCAGAAGTTAAGCTTTAAATCTTTTAGATTTAGTTTTAACAACTATTAGCTAAGTTTGGGTTAAGTTTTATAGCTATGTTCAAACTTTCAATGGCTTCTACATATCTTCCCAAACTGTGAAGAGTATTTCCTTTGTGGGAATGGGCGATAGCAAAATTGGGATCAAGTTTTATAGCTATGTTATAACTCTCAATGGCTTCTACATATCTTCCCAAACTGTTAAGAGAATCTCCTTTTTTGGAATGTGCGATAGCATTATTGGGATCAAGTTTTATAGCTATGTTTTAACTTTCAATGGCTTCTACATACCTTCCCAAACTGTTAAGAGAATTTCCTTTGTTGGAATGTGCGATAGCATTGTTGGAATCAAGTTTTATAGCTATATTCAAACTCTCAATGGCTTCTACATACCTTCCCAAACTGTGAAGAGTATTTCCTTTGTTGCAATGTGCGATAGCATTATTGGGATCAAGTTTTATAGCTATGTTCAAACTCTCAATGGCTTCTACATATCTTCCCAAACTGTTAAGAGAATCTCCTTTTTTGGAATGTGCGATAGCATTATTGGGATCAAGTTTTATAGCTATGTTTTAACTTTCAATGGCTTCTACATACCTTCCCAAACTGTTAAGAGAATTTCCTTTGTTGGAATGTGCGATAGCAAAATTGGGATCAAGTTTTATAGCTATGTTATAACTCTCAATGGCTTCTACATATCTTCCCAAACTGTTAAGAGAATCTCCTTTTTTGGAATGTGCGATAGCATTATTGGGATCAAGTTTTATAGCTATGTTTTAACTTTCAATGGCTTCTACATACCTTCCCAAACTGTTAAGAGAATTTCCTTTGTTGGAATGTGCGATAGCATTGTTGGAATCAAGTTTTATAGCTATATTCAAACTCTCAATGGCTTCTACATACCTTCCCAAACTGTTAAGAGAATTTCCTTTGTTGGAATGTGCGATAGCATTGTTGGAATCAAGTTTTATAGCTATATTCAAACTCTCAATGGCTTCTACATACCTTCCCAAACTGTGAAGAGTATTTCCTTTGTTGGAATGTGCGATAGCATTATTGGGATCAAGTTTTATAGCTATGTTCAAACTCTCAAGGGCTTCTACATATCTTCCCAATCTGATAAGAGAATTTCCTTTTTTGGAATGTGCGATAGCATTATTGGGATCAAGTTTTATAGCTATGTTTTAACTTTCAATGGCTTCTACATACCTTCCCAAACTGTTAAGAGAATTTCCTTTGTTGGAATGTGCGATAGCATTGTTGGAATCAAGTTTTATAGCTATATTCAAACTCTCAATGGCTTCTACATATCTTCCCAAACTGTGAAGAGTATTTCCTTTGTTGCAATGTGCGATAGCATTATTGGGATCAAGTTTTATAGCTATGTTCAAACTCTCAATGGCTTCTACGTGTTGACCCATCTAACTCAGTGATTCAGCTATGTTTATAAGGTTGCTAGCTTAGTACATTTTTATTTATTTTTCTTTAAATTATTCCTTTAAAAGTTTAGCATATATTTTTATTTAATTATGGACTACTTTTTTTGTTTAAATTTTTATAATTTTTTAAATTTTATTTTATTTATTATCTAGGGCTTTTTTAAACTTAGCAATCTAAATTCTATTTTTTAAATGTATTTCTATAAATAGTACTTTATACTTATTGTGTAAAATCATTTTTTATGTCCTTAATTCTTTTATTTTCTTTTTTACTTTTTTCGGGTATTTTATTCATGTCTCCTACTGACTATATTTATTTTTTAGCTCTAAATTTTCCTAAACTCATTTGATTTTTTGGTTTTTAACTGATATAATAAAAACAATTTTAAACAAATTAGATTAAGTTAAACTTGCTATTAAATTTAGATTAATTTCTTAATAAAATTTATTTATCTTAATGAAGCATTTTCTCCTTTACTATCTTTCAAATTTATTTGTTTGCATTTCTTATACTTACTAAGCATTCTAACTCCGTCAAATAGATAATAAATGCTTCCATATGTTTTTATTTCTCAATATCTATTCATTTCTGATATAAATAGTATTTACTTTAGCTATTAAACTATTAAAAGGCTTTATTCTAAAATAACTTTTTATTAAATTACTTATAAGAGTTAAAATTGTGCTATATGAAAGGATGATATTAAATGAGATATTGAAATTGGAAAATGTAAAGGGTGTATTGGATTAATTACATTAGAAATCTTATAAAATGAGGTATTCTCTTTATTTTTAATAGCATCTAAGAAATACCAGATTATATTTCTAAAAAGCAAAAATAATAATAAAAGAAACACAGAAACAAAGTGCTGAGAACAATGGATTAAGGAGTATATTTAGTTATAGGGTTATAAAGGTAGATCAAGTTAAATAAAGTTGGTAAGCTATTAATTAAAGTATATAAGATCCTTTTAAGGATTAGTTAGATGTGATTAAGGGCTTTAAATTAAGATCTAGCAAACATTAAAAATTATAATGCTTAAAGTATTTAATTTGGTTGCTTTATCTTGTTAATAATAAAGAGTTGAATCTAGTAATTATTTCAATATTTTATATTGTTATGTAGCTGCTTTTATTAGACCAATCAAATGTATTCTAAATAAATAAAAATAGTAAATTGCCAGAAATCTAAGATTAAAAGGGATTTTGACGAAGAGGAGTCATTAGGAATTGTTCAGAAGAAGATAAAATTTGTTCCTTTTCTACCTAAGTTAATGGAAGCTAGTATGATCAAGTTCAAATGTAGCATTTAATCTAATGTTAGAAGTAGAATTTACAGATTAACTCTTTAAGTAACTAATTTTAGTTAGAGTAAATAACATAAGCTTATCATATAAAAAGAATCAGTTTATAAACTAGTTGAAATTAAGTTAGTTGATGAAATAGAGAATAATCCCATTTTAAACGGAATAGTAGCTTATATAAAATGTACCATATATGTCTGACGAAAAGAACGACGCATTTAAACCCTATCTTTGTATTGGTAACTTTCAAAATATTTGATTTACTCGAAGACTCGAAAAAATATTTAAAATTCAAAGTTAGTAAACAAGAAAAACAACCATATCTATTTCAGAAGAAATATTTCAGTGATAAGTTCTTAAGATAGTCGAAAAATTACTTAATATTAGATAAATTAGAAGCTAGAAGTAATAACTTTAAAGCTTAAAAATAAAATTCCTATGAAACTCTTCAAACAGAAAACTCTAATTTATAAGGGAAAAAACATTCATAATTAATAGAAATATTTTAAAGAATTTATGGATATAGTGAAACTAATCTGATTAATATTGGAGCTTAGTTTATAAATAAGATTTACATGGAACTTTTTCCAATGCTTGCAAAAATCTATAAGCAAGCTATTTAATACTTTTTTTATGCTCATTAACTTTATTAAACTTATTAAGTTATAATATCTATTCTCAAGTATAAATATCTTAAGATAACCTTTTATGCAATTAGTTTATTAAGAAAAAAATTAAAATAATATCATCTAAATTTAAACTGAAATGCTTTTATCTACTCTATAATAAAATTTTTATCTTAAATAAAAGACTCAATTTTAATAAAGGAGTTGTTATCATTTTTAACTTTCTTCTTTTATGAATATTATAGATGTATTATCCGTCCTCAGAAATACTTTATAGTATATAACTTAAATTATCTGAGTTACCTAAGTTATATGCTTCAATAAGACATTCTTATGCTCATTTGCTATTTTACTTAAATATCATTATTATAAAAGTCTCTTTAATAAAGAACGGAGCTTTAAGCCTTATATATGATTGCGTTAATTTAAATGCTTAGAGTAATTTTTTAAATTAAAAGAAATCATATTTGAACGATGGAGTTACACTGACACAAACAACCTGCTATTGTACATTTTTTTTCTTAATTAAACCATTCCATTATATGCATTGCATGTCCTCCGTACTTACAGCTTTAACACCACACTCCCCAACTTTTTATCTTTTCCTTAGTGAGCTGGAGTTCGATTGAAGAGTCTTCAATTAAATTACTCAGAGTTATTTAAGAAGGAAGTGGAAGCTGATAAATAACACATGAAATTTAGTTCTTCGATTGATTAAAATAGGTTTGAATAGGCTTTTAAAAGGTTATTATATACTGTTACTAAAGGTTTAGGTACTGCAATAGGTTCTTATTTCTCTTCAAAGAAGTGAAATCTTCAAGTGATCACTCTCCTCTTAGCTGTATTTCTCCTGTATATAAGCATAGCTTTCTTCTAGTAAATTTTGTTTTCTAAAAATATAATTTTATACTAGTCTATTATGGGTTAGAGGTTTGCTGATCTTCTATAGGATTCAGATAAAAAGCAAATAAGAAATCTGTTTATAGATCTTTAGACAGAAAGTTAAGTATTCTATTATGCCATTTGCTCCTTCTATTAAGAGTTCTTATAATCCTTATAACTACTAGAAATCTTGGATTATTTTCCAGAGTTAATAAATATTAGGAAATTATAAGCTATTGCAGCTCTATCTCTTAGTGGGATATATAAAATAAATAATTTAAATAATTGCAGCTAATAGCACTAATAAATGAGTCTTAAAATACTAGTTTCATAAATATTAGCTAGAGACTTTAGCTTTCCTCCTGCTTATTTATCTTAAATGTGTATTTTTGTAAAGTTGAGCCCAAGTTTAAAGAATGATGTTGTTTATTATAAATATTTAGATATTTAGTTGATTTATTAAGGTTATTCTAGTTTAAAATAACTGGTTTTAGGTTGTACAGGAGATGATTAAGATAGAAGTATTAAACTTGGTTTTATAATTAAGGATACATAAATTGCCTTGGTAATATTTGGTTTATTAAAATAATTATTTATCTTAGTGATGAATAATCCTTTAATATACTTATTGATATCACTATTATATTACCTTTATAATTTAAAAGTATCTTAAATAATTAATTGATTAGCATCTCTAAAATAAAGTTTATTAACTATTATTTCAATTAAGAAAATATGAATCAATCAAATAATTATTCTAAGATAGTACTTTATTTAGACTAATTAACCTCAAATTTAAGCTTAGCTAAACCTAAAGGTATGTGTGATGCCTTTTTACTTCAATAACAATAATTAGTTTCCTTTTCTAGCTATTTATGATGCTTTCTCAAGAATTTGCTTAAAGCTATTTTACTAAGAATAGGTTTGATGAATCTAGATATAAAGTTTAGGTATAGTCAAAACTTGGAATATATAGCTTAGATGTTTAGAGAATTTAAATTATAAAGCACAATTCTGAATCTTTAGAAAAGAACTAGCAAATACTTCTTGGCATTCCTTTTTAGGTGCATGCTCTAAAAAGAAAAAATGAAGAAACATATTCTTATTTAAAGTATTAAAACCAGTCTCTATTTAATCTTAGAGAACATTTTTTGGAGAATGTACATATGCTTGTTATGTACTTCTATGCTCTCAAAGGAATGGAGAAGATAAGAAAGCTAGAATTATTTAATTATTCCAAATTAGATTTTTCATTTAAATGGTAAAGAAGAAAGAGACATCAGCTGAACTACTCAAGACAGTTTTTAGCTTTTTACATTTTTAATGAGACAAGCTGCTATGTAAATGGAGCTATTAACTGATATAAGCAAAAAGCCTTTAATTCTGTGGATTATGCAGATATATTAGAGAAAAAGAGTTTCGCATCACAATAAAACTGAATAAAAGATAATAGGAAGAAAAGTTTAGATTTACTAGACAGCAATTTAAAAGGAATGGAATAAGTATTATGCTTCTGGTTTATTATATCTCTGTCTTAAATACAAAACTTTCTCAATATAATAGAAAATTAGATTTATCTAATACAGAAATACCTCATTTTAATGCAGCCTTGCAAACAACTGGAACATAAATAGCTTTACTAAGTAATATTGAAAACCTCCACCACTAACCTTTATGGAACGAGTTCTAAAATACTAGTAAGAATTCATATTCGATTCCTGGTAGTAATTCTCTAATAAGTTTAGTTATTTTAATATTCTAATTTCTTAGAATTAGCAGTCAAGCTATAAAATCATATCTAGAGATTATCATAATCAGGAAATAAATAAATATCACGCTTTAGCTTTAAAGATTTTAGCTGAGAAAATTTAATGTCAGAGAAGATTACGAAAATCCTTTAAGCCATTAATAGAAATAAGAAACTGAATGAAAACTTTGGATAATGGGAATGAATGCTTAAAAACTAAAATGATACAAAAAGCTTTGAACTTGCTAGCTAAATATAACCCAGAGAGAAGTATTTCTCATAAAGTAAAGAAGGTGAGTATTATTAATTTAAAGATATGTCAATAGCAAGCTATAATTTAGACCAAAATGAAAAATAATTTCAATATCGCTAATAGATTTAGTTATAATAATCACCTGATTTATAGTATAGCAAAATATAATCATTAAAATAAAAGGATGAAAACAAATCCAAAAATCGGAATTTATAATATAAAATATTTAAGTTTAAACTTTTAGCCACAGACGTTGTCTTATAATATTCTTGAAAAGAAGTACTAAATTAGGAAAATACAGATTAAAGGTTAATAGATTAGGAAAAAATACTTGAAAGTTTATTAAAATAAATAGAAAAAACTTAATCTAAATATAGAAAAATAGATCTATTATTTCCATCTAAATACCATAAACTAAAGTAATATATTTAAAACTATAAAAGCAGATTAAAGCTTATTAAACTTAAAGTAAGAAAGCTGGTATTATCAACTGTAAAAGTTAGACTAAAATGAAATTTTTTAAATAATCTTAAAAAGGTATACTGAGAAATCGAATGCGCTAATTGAAATTTATAGTGCTTAGTCTAACCAATATCCTTCATACAATATACTAGAAATGAAAAACTAGAATGAGTTTAAGTGAGTTATAAAAATGAAAGCAGTAAAATATGATTCTAAAGAGTCTTTGACAAGAAATCCAATAAACAAATACTTTGCAGATAATTGAATCAGCTAGATAGCTAACTATTACAAAAGGAATATCTTAAGCTTCTCACTCAAAATTGAAGTAAGTTATGAAAAAATGAGCTATTTATGAACTAGTAATAAATGATGTCTCTCTTCTAAAACTAAAGACTTTACAAAAAGCAAGTTTTTTGATAGATACCAATTTCATAAATAAAGAGTAGCAAAATAAGTTTCAATAAACTATTTTGAAGAAAAAGAAATTATTTAGATAAACTACTACAATCTAGTCCTATAGATAGGAATAGCTTACTTCATAAATAATGTTTTATCAAATGAGCTCACAGTAGGATAGGTATTTAAAACTTAAATGTAATATAAGAATTTCATATAAGATTCTACATACTAGAGAATAATGGATATTCTTTATGCATCCTATAGTAAAACTAGAATAATGTAAAGGAATTAAAGATATCAGTAAATATTTAAATATTTAGCTTATAGGTAATATTCCTAACAATAGTTTGAGGTGTTAATAGTAATCATTCAACAAATAAACCTAGTAAATACAATACTAACCTAAAAATTACTACAGCCATAACACTAGCACTATAATAGAGAAAGATAGATAATATTCTTCTAAAATAACTATACAAATAAATATATTATTTAGACTTAAATTACTTGGCAGCAGAAAGTAATATATTTATTATTATTTTCAAAGCTAAGAAAAAAGGCTAAGATAGAGATAAAATTAAATGAAAAAGATCTTAAGAACTGAAAAGTAAAATACTAATAAAGCAACTAGAAAGTAGAATAAGGCTTAAATTTATTTAAAGCAGTCTAAAAGTATTTACCGTAAGTAGAAATAATGATAATAGAAAGGATTATTCTAAAGTGGCGTAGTTAGTTAATCATTAATTAACTTTTAGTTGATTTGGTTTTTAATTAAAGCATTTGCTTATCTTTTAATCTTAAGTTACTTGTAAATCTATGATAAGTTCTAAATTACTACTACTTATCTAATAAATAGATAAATCTAAGGATTTACTAAAAATTATATAAATAGCTTAGTTATTGATATAGTTTACTATAACTAAAACTTAAAATTACTAATCTATCTTTAAGTAAAGATCAAAGAGATATAATATTACTATAACTTAGTGCTATGTTATTCTATTCAACTTAGTAG
>CAMPDV010004228.1:0-32497 GCA_946699065.1 Loxodes magnus | reverse complement strand
AGAATTAATAATAATTTATAAAAGCGAAGAAGTAAAGTAAGAAAAAAAGATAAAGTTTCAGTTTTAAGGAGTATGCTTTGAGAAGTAATATTTATGAAAAGCGAAGAAGTAAAGTAAGAAAAGAAGATAGAGTTTCAGTTTTAAAGAGTATGCTTTGAGAAATAATAAGTATTTTAAAAAGCGAAGAAGTAAAGTGAGAAAAGAAGATAGAGTTTCAGTTTTAAAGAGTATGCTTTGAGAATTAATATGTAATTTATAAAAGCGAAGAAGTAAAGTAAGAAAAGAAGATAGAGTTTCAGTTTTAAGGAGTATGCTTTGAGAATTAATAATAATTTATAAAAGCGAAGAAGTAAAGTAAGAAAAGAAGATAGAGTTTCAGTTTTAAAGAGTATGCTTTGAGAAAAAATAATAATTTATAAAAGCGAAGAAGTAAAGTAAGAAAAGAAGATAGAGTTTCAGTTTTAAGGAGTATGCTTTTAGAATTAATAATAATTTATAAAAGCGAAGAAGTAAAGTAAGAAAAGAAGATAGAGTTTCAGTTTTAAAGAGTATGCTTTGAGAAGTATTAAGTATTTTAAAAAGCGAAGAAGTAAAGTAAGAAAAGAAGATAGAGTTTCAGTTTTAAAGAGTATGCTTTTAGAATTAATAATAATTTATAAAAGCGAAGAAGTAAAGTAAGAAAAGAAGATAGAGTTTCAGTTTTAAAGAGTATGCTTTGAGAAGTAATAAGTATTTTAAAAAGCGAAGAAGTAAAGTAAGAAAAGAAGATAAAGTTTCAGTTTTAAGGAGTATGCTTTGAGAAGTAATATTTATAAAAGCGAAGAAGTAAAGTAAGAAAAGAAGATAGAGTTTCAGTTTTAAGGAGTATGCTTTGAGAATTAATAATAATTTATAAAAGCGAAGAAGTAAAGTAAGAAAAAAAGATAAAGTTTCAGTTTTAAGGAGTATGCTTTGAGAAGTAATATTTTATAAAAGCGAAGAAGTAAAGTAAGAAAAGAAGATAGAGTTTCAGTTTTAAAGAGTATGCTTTGAGAAATAATAAGTATTTTAAAAAGCGAAGAAGTAAAGTGAGAAAAGAAGATAGAGTTTCAGTTTTAAATAGTATGCTTTGAGAATTAATAATAATTTATAAAAGCGAAGAAGTAAAGTAAGAAAAGAAGATAGAGTTTCAGTTTTAAGGAGTATGCTTTGAGAATTAATAATAATTTATAAAAGCGAAGAAGTAAAGTAAGAAAAGAAGATAGAGTTTCAGTTTTAAAGAGTATGCTTTGAGAAGTATTATGTATTTTAAAAGAGCGAAAGAAGTAAAGTAAGAAAAGAAGATAGAGTTTCAGTTTTAAAGAGTATGCTTTTAGAATTAATAATAATTTATAAAAGCGAAGAAGTAAAGTGAGAAAAAAAGATAGAGTTTCAGTTTTAAAGAGTATGCTTTGAGAATTAATAATAATTTATAAAAGCGAAGAATATTTTGTAAAGTAAGAAAAAAGATAGAGTTTCAGTTTTAAGGAGTATGCTTTGAGAATTAATAATAATTTATAAAAGCGAAGAAGTAAAGTAAGAAAAAAAGATAAAGTTTCAGTTTTAAGGAGTATGCTTTGAGAAGTAATATTTATAAAAGCGAAGAAGTAAAGTAAGAAAAGAAGATAGAGTTTCAGTTTTAAAGAGTATGCTTTGAGAATTAATAATAATTTATAAAAGCGAAGAAGTAAAGTAAGAAAAGAAGATAGAGTTTCAGTTTTAAGGAGTATGCTTTGAGAATTAATAATAATTTATAAAAGCGAAGAAGTAAAGTAAGAAAAAAAGAAGATAGAGTATTCAGTTTAGAGTAAGGAGTATGCTTTGAGAATTAATAATAATTTATAAAAGCGAAGAAGTAAAGTAAGAAAAGAAGATAGAGTTTCAGTTTTAAATAGTATGCTTTGAGAATTAATAATAATTTATAAAAGCGAAGAAGTAAAGTAAGAAAAGAAGATAGAGTTTCAGTTTTAAAGAGTATGCATTGAGAAAAAATAAAGTATTTTAAAAGAGCGAAGAAGTAAAGTAAGAAAAAGAAGATAGAGTTTCAGTTTTAAATAGTATGCTTTGAGAATTAATAATAATTTATAAAAGAGAAGAAGTAAAGTAAGAAAAAAAAATAGAGTTTCAGTTTTAAGGAGTATGCTTTGAGAAGTAATATGTATTTATAAAAGCGAAGAAGTAAAGTAAGAAAAGAAGATAGAGTTTCAGTTTTAAAGAGTATGCTTTGAGAAGTAATATGTATTTTGAAAAGTGAAGAAGTAAAGTAAGAAAAGAAGATAGAGTTTCAGTTTTAAGGAGTATGCTTTGAGAATTAATAATAATTTATAAAAGCGAAGAAGTAAAGTAAGAAAAGAAGATAGAGTTTCAGTTTTAAGGAGTATGCTTTGAGAATTAATAATAATTTATAAAAGCGAAGAAGTAAAGTAAGAAAAAAAGATAGAGTTTCAGTTTTAAAGAGTATGCTTTGAGAAGTATTAAGTATTTAGAAAAGCGAAGAAGTAAAGTAAGAAAAAAAGATAGAGTTTCAGTTTTAAAGAGTATGCTTTTAGAATTAATAATAATTTATAAAAGCGAAGAAGTAAAGTAAGAAAAGAAGATAGAGTTTCAGTTTTAAGGAGTATGCTTTGAGAATTAATAATAATTTATAAAAGCGAAGAAGTAAAGTAAGAAAAGAAGATAGAGTTTCAGTTTTAAGGAGTATGCTTTGAGAATTAATAATAATTTATAAAAGCGAAGAAGTAAAGTAAGAAAAGAAGATAGAGTTTCAGTTTTAAGGAGTATGCTTTGAGAAGTATTAAGTATTTAGAAAAGCGAAGAAGTAAAGTAAGAAAAGAAGATAGAGTTTCAGTTTTAAGGAGTATGCTTTGAGAAGTATTAAGTATTTAGAAAAGTGAAGAAGTAAAGTAAGAAAAGAAGATAGAGTTTCAGTTTTAAAGAGTATGCTTTTAGAATTAATAATAATTTATAAAAGCGAAGAAGTAAAGTAAGAAAAGAAGATAGAGTTTCAGTTTTAAAGAGTATGCTTTGAGAATTAATAATAATTTATAAAAGCGAAGAAGTAAAGTAAGAAAAGAAGATAGAGTTTCAGTTTTAAGGAGTATGCTTTGAGAATTAATAATAATTTATAAAAGCGAAGAAGTAAAGTAAGAAAAAAAGATAGAGTTTCAGTTTTAAAGAGTATGCTTTGAGAATTAATAATAATTTATAAAAGCGAAGAAGTAAAGTAAGAAAAGAAGATAGAGTTTCAGTTTTAAGGAGTATGCTTTGAGAAGTAATATTTTGAAAAGCGAAAAAGTAAAGTAAGAAAAGAAGATAGAGTTTCAGTTTTAAAGAGTATGCTTTGAGAAAAAATAAGTATTTAGAAAAGCGAAGAAGTAAAGTAAGAAAAAAAGATAAAGTTTCAGTTTTAAGGAGTATGCTTTGAGAAGTAATATTTTGAAAAGCGAAAAAGTAAAGTAAGAAAAGAAGATAGAGTTTCAGTTTTAAGGAGTATGCTTTGAGAATTAATAATAATTTATAAAAGCGAAGAAGTAAAGTAAGAAAAGAAGATAGAGTTTCAGTTTTAAGGAGTATGCTTTGAGAATTAATAATAATTTATAAAAGCGAAGAAGTAAAGTAAGAAAAGAAGATAGAGTTTCAGTCTTAAGGAGTATGCTTTGAGAATTAATAATAATTTATAAAAGCGAAGAAGTAAAGTAAGAAAAGAAGATAGAGTTTCAGTTTTGAAGAGTATGCTTTGAGAAGTATTAAGTATTTAGAAAAGTGAAGAAGTAAAGTAAGAAAAGAAGATAGATATTCAGTTTTAAGGAGTATGCTTTGAGAATTAATAATAATTTATAAAAGCGAAGAAGTAAAGTAAGAAAAGAAGATAGAGTTTCAGTTTTAAGGAGTATGCTTTGAGAATTAATAATAATTTATAAAAGCGAAGAAGTAAAGTAAGAAAAGAAGATAGAGTTTCAGTTTTAAGGAGTATGCTTTGAGAATTAATAATAATTTATAAAAGCGAAGAAGTAAAGTAAGAAAAGAAGATAGAGTTTCAGTTTTAAGGAGTATGCTTTGAGAATTAATAATAATTTATAAAAGCGAAGAAGTAAAGTAAGAAAAGAAGATAGAGTTTCAGTTTTAAAGAGTATGCTTTGAGAAGTATTAAGTATTTAGAAAAGTGAAGAAGTAAAGTAAGAAAAGAAGATAGAGTATCAGTTTTAAGGAGTATGCTTTGAGAAGTAGTATTTTGAAAAGCGAAGAAGTAAAGTAAGAAAAGAAGATAGAGTTTCAGTTTTAAGGAGTATGCTTTGAGAAGTAGTATTTTGAAAAGCGAAGAAGTAAAGTAAGAAAAGAAGATAAAGTTTCAGTTTTAAGGAGTATGCTTTGAGAATTAATAATAATTTATAAAAGCGAAGAAGTAAAGTAAGAAAAGAAGATAGAGTTTCAGTTTTAAAGAGTATGCTTTGAGAATTAATAATAATTTATAAAAGCGAAGAAGTAAAGTAAGAAAAGAAGATAGAGTTTCAGTTTTAAAGAGTATGCATTGAGAAAAAATAAGTATTTTAAAAAGCGAAGAAGTAAAGTAAGAAAAGAAGATAGAGTTTCAGTTTTAAATAGTATGCTTTGAGAAGTAATATGTATTTTGAAAAGCGAAGAAGTAAAGTAAGAAAAGAAGATAGAGTTTCAGTTTTAAGGAGTATGCTTTGAGAATTAATAATAATTTATAAAAGCGAAGAAGTAAAGTAAGAAAAGAAGATAGAGTTTCAGTTTTAAATAGTATGCTTTGAGAAGTAATATGTATTTTGAAAAGCGAAGAAGTAAAGTAAGAAAAGAAGATAGAGTTTCAGTTTTAAGGAGTATGCTTTGAGAATTAATAATAATTTATAAAAGCGAAGAAGTAAAGTAAGAAAAGAAGATAGAGTTTCAGTTTTAAAGAGTATGCTTTGAGAAATAATAAGTATTTTAAAAAGCGAAGAAGTAAAGTAAGAAAAGAAGATAGAGTTTCAGTTTTAAATAGTATGCTTTGAGAAGAATATAATTTATAAAAGCGAAGAAGTAAAGTTTTTCAGTTTTAAGGAAAAGCGAAGAAGTAAAGTAAGAAAAAAAGATAAAGTTTCAGTTTTAAGGAGTATGCTTTGAGAATTAATAATAATTTATAAAAGCGAAGAAGTAAAGTAAGAAAAGAAGATAGAGTTTCAGTTTTAAGGAGTATGCTTTGAGAAGTATTAAGTATTTAGAAAAGTGAAGAAGTAAAGTAAGTAAAGAAGATAGAGTTTCAGTTTTAAGGAGTATGCTTTGAGAAGTATTATGTATTTAGAAAAGTGAAGAAGTAAAGTAAGAAAAGAAGATAGAGTTTCAGTTTTAAGGAGTATGCTTTGAGAATTAATAATAATTTATAAAAGCGAAGAAGTAAAGTAAGAAAAAAAGATAAAGTTTCAGTTTTAAGGAGTATGCTTTGAGAAGTAATATTTTAAAAAGCGAAGAAGTAAAGTAAGAAAAGAAGATAGAGTTTCAGTTTTAAGGAGTATGCTTTGAGAATTAATAATAATTTATAAAAGCGAAGAAGTAAAGTAAGAAAAGAAGATAGGAGTATGCTTTGAGAAGTAATATTTTGAAAAGCAAAAAGTTAAGAAAAGAAGATAGAGTTTCAGTTTTAAGGAGTATGCTTTGAGAATTAATAATAATTTATAAAAGCGAAGAAGTAAAGTAAGAAAAAAAGATAAAGTTTCAGTTTTAAGGAGTATGCTTTGAGAAGTAATATTTTGAAAAGCGAAAAAGTAAAGTAAGAAAAGAAGATAGAGTTTCAGTTTTAAGGAGTATGCTTTGAGAATTAATAATAATTTATAAAAGCGAAGAAGTAAAGTAAGAAAAGAAGATAGAGTTTCAGTTTTAAGGAGTATGCTTTTAGAATTAATAATAATTTATAAAAGCGAAGAAGTAAAGTAAGAAAAAAAGATAGAGTTTCAGTTTTAAGGAGTATGCTTTGAGAATTAATAATAATTTATAAAAGCGAAGAAGTAAAGTAAGAAAAAAAGATAAAGTTTCAGTTTTAAAGAGTATGCTTTGAGAAGTAATATTTTGAAAAGCGAAGAAGTAAAGTAAGAAAAGAAGATAGAGTTTCAGTTTTAAAGAGTATGCTTTGAGAAGTAATAAGTATTTATAAAAGTGAAGAAGTAAAGTAAGAAAAAAAGATAAAGTTTCAGTTTTAAGGAGTATGCTTTGAGAAGTAATATTTTGAAAAGCGAAAAAGTAAAGTAAGAAAAAAAGATAGAGTTTCAGTTTTAAGGAGTATGCTTTGAGAATTAATAATAATTTATAAAAGCGAAGAAGTAAAGTAAGAAAAGAAGATAAAGTTTCAGTTTTAAGGAGTATGCTTTGAGAAGTAATATTTATAAAAGCGAAGAAGTAAAGTAAGAAAAGAAGATAGAGTTTCAGTTTTAAAGAGTATGCTTTGAGAAGTATTAAGTATTTTAAAAAGCGAAGAAGTAAAGTAAGAAAAGAAGATAGAGTTTCAGTTTTAAAGAGTATGCTTTTAGAATTAATAATAATTTATAAAAGCGAAGAAGTAAAGTAAGAAAAGAAGATAGAGTTTCAGTTTTAAAGAGTATGCTTTGAGAAAAAATAAGTATTTTAAAAAGCGAAGAAGTAAAGTAAGAAAAAAAGATAAAGTTTCAGTTTTAAAGAGTATGCTTTGAGAATTAATAATAATTTATAAAAGCGAAGAAGTAAAGTAAGAAAAGAAGATAGAGTTTCAGTTTTAAGGAGTATGCTTTGAGAATTAATAATAATTTATAAAAGCGAAGAAGTAAAGTAAGAAAAAAAGATAAAGTTTCAGTTTTAAGGAGTATGCTTTGAGAAGTAATATTTTGAAAAGCGAAAAAGTAAAGTAAGAAAAGAAGATAGAGTTTCAGTTTTAAGGAGTATGCTTTGAGAATTAATAATAATTTATAAAAGCGAAGAAGTAAAGTAAGAAAAGAAGATAGAGTTTCAGTTTTAAGGAGTATGCTTTGAGAATTAATAATAATTTATAAAAGCGAAGAAGTAAAGTAAGAAAAGAAGATAGAGTTTCAGTCTTAAGGAGTATGCTTTGAGAATTAATAATAATTTATAAAAGCGAAGAAGTAAAGTAAGAAAAGAAGATAGAGTTTCAGTTTTAAAGAGTATGCTTTGAGAATTAATAATAATTTATAAAAGCGAAGAAGTAAAGTAAGAAAAGAAGATAGAGTTTCAGTTTTAAGGAGTATGCTTTTAGAATTAATAATAATTTATAAAAGCGAAGAAGTAAAGTAAGAAAAGAAGATAGAGTTTCAGTTTTAAAGAGTATGCTTTGAGAAGTATTAAGTATTTTAAAAAGCGAAGAAGTAAAGTAAGAAAAGAAGATAGAGTTTCAGTTTTAAAGAGTATGCTTTTAGAATTAATAATAATTTATAAAAGCGAAGAAGTAAAGTAAGAAAAGAAGATAGAGTTTCAGTTTTAAAGAGTATGCTTTGAGAAAAAATAAGTATTTTAAAAAGCGAAGAAGTAAAGTAAGAAAAAAAGATAAAGTTTCAGTTTTAAGGAGTATGCTTTGAGAAGTAATATTTATAAAAGCGAAGAAGTAAAGTAAGAAAAGAAGATAGAGTTTCAGTTTTAAGGAGTATGCTTTGAGAATTAATAATAATTTATAAAAGCGAAGAAGTAAAGTAAGAAAAAAAGATAAAGTTTCAGTTTTAAGGAGTATGCTTTGAGAAGTAATATTTTGAAAAGCGAAGAAGTAAAGTAAGAAAAGAAGATAGAGTTTCAGTTTTAAAGAGTATGCTTTGAGAAATAATAAGTATTTTAAAAAGCGAAGAAGTAAAGTGAGAAAAGAAGATAGAGTTTCAGTTTTAAAGAGTATGCTTTGAGAATTAATAATAATTTATAAAAGCGAAGAAGTAAAGTAAGAAAAGAAGATAGAGTTTCAGTTTTAAGGAGTATGCTTTTAGAATTAATAATAATTTATAAAAGCGAAGAAGTAAAGTAAGAAAAGAAGATAGAGTTTCAGTTTTAAAGAGTATGCTTTGAGAAGTATTAAGTATTTTAAAAAGCGAAGAAGTAAAGTAAGAAAAGAAGATAGAGTTTCAGTTTTAAAGAGTATGCTTTTAGAATTAATAATAATTTATAAAAGCGAAGAAGTAAAGTGAGAAAAGAAGATAGAGTTTCAGTTTTAAAGAGTATGCTTTGAGAATTAATAATAATTTATAAAAGCGAAGAAGTAAAGTAAGAAAAGAAGATAAAGTTTCAGTTTTAAGGAGTATGCTTTGAGAAGTAATATTTTGAAAAGCGAAGAAGTAAAGTAAGAAAAGAAGATAGAGTTTCAGTTTTAAAGAGTATGCTTTGAGAAATAATAAGTATTTTAAAAAGCGAAGAAGTAAAGTGAGAAAAGAAGATAGAGTTTCAGTTTTAAAGAGTATGCTTTGAGAATTAATAATAATTTATAAAAGCGAAGAAGTAAAGTAAGAAAAGAAGATAGAGTTTCAGTTTTAAAGAGTATGCTTTGAGAAATAATAAGTATTTTAAAAAGCGAAGAAGTAAAGTGAGAAAAGAAGATAGAGTTTCAGTTTTAAGGAGTATGCTTTGAGAAGTAATATTTTGAAAAGCGAAGAAGTAAAGTAAGAAAAGAAGATAGAGTTTCAGTTTTAAAGAGTATGCTTTGAGAATTAATAATAATTTATAAAAGCGAAGAAGTAAAGTAAGAAAAGAAGATAGAGTTTCAGTTTTAAGGAGTATGCTTTGAGAATTAATAATAATTTATAAAAGCGAAGAAGTAAAGTAAGAAAAGAAGATAGAGTTTCAGTTTTAAGGAGTATGCTTTGAGAATTAATAATAATTTATAAAAGCGAAGAAGTAAAGTAAGAAAAGAAGATAGAGTTTCAGTTTTAAAGAGTATGCTTTGAGAATTAATAATAATTTATAAAAGCGAAGAAGTAAAGTAAGAAAAGAAGATAGAGTTTCAGTTTTAAAGAGTATGCATTGAGAAAAAATAAGTATTTTAAAAAGCGAAGAAGTAAAGTAAGAAAAGAAGATAGAGTTTCAGTTTTAAATAGTATGCTTTGAGAATTAATAATAATTTATAAAAGAGAAGAAGTAAAGTAAGAAAAAAAAATAGAGTTTCAGTTTTAAGGAGTATGCTTTGAGAAGTAATATGTATTTATAAAAGCGAAGAAGTAAAGTAAGAAAAGAAGATAGAGTTTCAGTTTTAAAGAGTATGCTTTGAGAAGTAATATGTATTTAGAAAAGTGAAGAAGTAAAGTAAGAAAAGAAGATAGAGTTTCAGTTTTAAGGAGTATGCTTTGAGAATTAATAATAATTTATAAAAGCGAAGAAGTAAAGTAAGAAAAGAAGATAGAGTTTCAGTTTTAAGGAGTATGCTTTGAGAATTAATAATAATTTATAAAAGCGAAGAAGTAAAGTAAGAAAAGAAGATAGAGTTTCAGTTTTAAAGAGTATGCTTTGAGAAGTATTAAGTATTTAGAAAAGCGAAGAAGTAAAGTAAGAAAAGAAGATAGAGTTTCAGTTTTAAAGAGTATGCTTTTAGAATTAATAATAATTTATAAAAGCGAAGAAGTAAAGTAAGAAAAGAAGATAGAGTTTCAGTTTTAAGGAGTATGCTTTGAGAATTAATAATAATTTATAAAAGCGAAGAAGTAAAGTAAGAAAAGAAGATAGAGTTTCAGTTTTAAGGAGTATGCTTTGAGAATTAATAATAATTTATAAAAGCGAAGAAGTAAAGTAAGAAAAGAAGATAGAGTTTCAGTTTTAAGGAGTATGCTTTGAGAAGTATTAAGTATTTAGAAAAGCGAAGAAGTAAAGTAAGAAAAGAAGATAGAGTTTCAGTTTTAAGGAGTATGCTTTGAGAAGTATTAAGTATTTAGAAAAGTGAAGAAGTAAAGTAAGAAAAAAAGATAGAGTTTCAGTTTTAAGGAGTATGCTTTGAGAATTAATAATAATTTATAAAAGCGAAGAAGTAAAGTAAGAAAAGAAGATAGAGTTTCAGTTTTAAGGAGTATGCTTTGAGAATTAATAATAATTTATAAAAGCGAAGAAGTAAAGTAAGAAAAGAAGATAGAGTTTCAGTTTTAAGGAGTATGCTTTGAGAATTAATAATAATTTATAAAAGCGAAGAAGTAAAGTAAGAAAAAAAGATAGAGTTTCAGTTTTAAAGAGTATGCTTTGAGAATTAATAATAATTTATAAAAGCGAAGAAGTAAAGTAAGAAAAGAAGATAGAGTTTCAGTTTTAAGGAGTATGCTTTGAGAAGTAATATTTTGAAAAGCGAAAAAGTAAAGTAAGAAAAGAAGATAGAGTTTCAGTTTTAAAGAGTATGCTTTGAGAAAAAATAAGTATTTAGAAAAGCGAAGAAGTAAAGTAAGAAAAAAAGATAAAGTTTCAGTTTTAAGGAGTATGCTTTGAGAAGTAATATTTTGAAAAGCGAAAAAGTAAAGTAAGAAAAGAAGATAGAGTTTCAGTTTTAAGGAGTATGCTTTGAGAATTAATAATAATTTATAAAAGCGAAGAAGTAAAGTAAGAAAAGAAGATAGAGTTTCAGTTTTAAATAGTATGCTTTGAGAAGTAATATGTATTTTGAAAAGCGAAGAAGTAAAGTAAGAAAAGAAGATAGAGTTTCAGTTTTAAGGAGTATGCTTTGAGAATTAATAATAATTTATAAAAGCGAAGAAGTAAAGTAAGAAAAGAAGATAGAGTTTCAGTTTTAAAGAGTATGCTTTGAGAAATAATAAGTATTTATAAAAGCGAAGAAGTAAAGTAAGAAAAAAAGATAGAGTTTCAGTTTTAAAGAGTATGCTTTGAGAAAAAATAAGTATTTTAAAAAGCGAAGAAGTAAAGTAAGAAAAAAAGATAAAGTTTCAGTTTTAAGGAGTATGCTTTGAGAAGTAATATTTTGAAAAGCGAAAAAGTAAAGTAAGAAAAGAAGATAGAGTTTCAGTTTTAAGGAGTATGCTTTGAGAATTAATAATAATTTATAAAAGCGAAGAAGTAAAGTAAGAAAAGAAGATAGAGTTTCAGTTTTAAGGAGTATGCTTTGAGAATTAATAATAATTTATAAAAGCGAAGAAGTAAAGTAAGAAAAGAAGATAGAGTTTCAGTCTTAAGGAGTATGCTTTGAGAATTAATAATAATTTATAAAAGCGAAGAAGTAAAGTAAGAAAAGAAGATAGAGTTTCAGTTTTGAAGAGTATGCTTTGAGAAGTATTAAGTATTTAGAAAAGTGAAGAAGTAAAGTAAGAAAAGAAGATAGAGTTTCAGTTTTAAAGAGTATGCTTTTAGAATTAATAATAATTTATAAAAGCGAAGAAGTAAAGTAAGAAAAAAAGATAGAGTTTCAGTTTTAAAGAGTATGCTTTGAGAATTAATAATAATTTATAAAAGCGAAGAAGTAAAGTAAGAAAAAAAGATAAAGTTTCAGTTTTAAGGAGTATGCTTTGAGAAGTAATATTTTGAAAAGCGAAAAAGTAAAGTAAGAAAAGAAGATAGAGTTTCAGTTTTAAGGAGTATGCTTTGAGAATTAATAATAATTTATAAAAGCGAAGAAGTAAAGTAAGAAAAGAAGATAGAGTTTCAGTTTTAAAGAGTATGCTTTGAGAAGTATTAAGTATTTAGAAAAGTGAAGAAGTAAAGTAAGAAAAGAAGATAGAGTATCAGTTTTAAGGAGTATGCTTTGAGAAGTAGTATTTTGAAAAGCGAAGAAGTAAAGTAAGAAAAGAAGATAAAGTTTCAGTTTTAAGGAGTATGCTTTGAGAATTAATAATAATTTATAAAAGCGAAGAAGTAAAGTAAGAAAAGAAGATAAAGTTTCAGTTTTAAGGAGTATGCTTTGAGAATTAATAATAATTTATAAAAGCGAAGAAGTAAAGTAAGAAAAGAAGATAAAGTTTCAGTTTTAAGGAGTATGCTTTGAGAATTAATAATAATTTATAAAAGCGAAGAAGTAAAGTAAGAAAAGAAGATAGAGTTTCAGTTTTAAAGAGTATGCATTGAGAAAAAATAAGTATTTTAAAAAGCGAAGAAGTAAAGTAAGAAAAGAAGATAGAGTTTCAGTTTTAAATAGTATGCTTTGAGAAGTAATATGTATTTTGAAAAGCGAAGAAGTAAAGTAAGAAAAGAAGATAGAGTTTCAGTTTTAAGGAGTATGCTTTGAGAATTAATAATAATTTATAAAAGCGAAGAAGTAAAGTAAGAAAAGAAGATAGAGTTTCAGTTTTAAATAGTATGCTTTGAGAAGTAATATGTATTTTGAAAAGCGAAGAAGTAAAGTAAGAAAAGAAGATAGAGTTTCAGTTTTAAGGAGTATGCTTTGAGAATTAATAATAATTTATAAAAGCGAAGAAGTAAAGTAAGAAAAGAAGATAGAGTTTCAGTTTTAAAGAGTATGCTTTGAGAAATAATAAGTATTTATAAAAGCGAAGAAGTAAAGTAAGAAAAAAAGATAGAGTTTCAGTTTTAAAGAGTATGCTTTGAGAAAAAATAAGTATTTTAAAAAGCGAAGAAGTAAAGTAAGAAAAAAAGATAAAGTTTCAGTTTTAAGGAGTATGCTTTGAGAAGTAATATTTTGAAAAGCGAAGAAGTAAAGTAAGAAAAGAAGATAGAGTTTCAGTTTTAAGGAGTATGCTTTGAGAATTAATAATAATTTATAAAAGCGAAGAAGTAAAGTAAGAAAAGAAGATAGAGTTTCAGTTTTAAGGAGTATGCTTTGAGAATTAATAATAATTTATAAAAGCGAAGAAGTAAAGTAAGAAAAGAAGATAGAGTTTCAGTTTTAAGGAGTATGCTTTGAGAAGTATTAAGTATTTAGAAAAGTGAAGAAGTAAAGTAAGAAAAAAAGATAGAGTTTCAGTTTTAAGGAGTATGCTTTGAGAATTAATAATAATTTATAAAAGCGAAGAAGTAAAGTAAGAAAAGAAGATAGAGTTTCAGTTTTAAGGAGTATGCTTTGAGAAGTAATATGTATTTTGAAAAGCGAAGAAGTAAAGTAAGAAAAGAAGATAGAGTTTCAGTTTTAAGGAGTATGCTTTGAGAATTAATAATAATTTATAAAAGCGAAGAAGTAAAGTAAGAAAAGAAGATAGAGTTTCAGTTTTAAATAGTATGCTTTGAGAAGTAATATGTATTTTGAAAAGCGAAGAAGTAAAGTAAGAAAAGAAGATAGAGTTTCAGTTTTAAGGAGTATGCTTTGAGAATTAATAATAATTTATAAAAGCGAAGAAGTAAAGTAAGAAAAGAAGATAGAGTTTCAGTTTTAAAGAGTATGCTTTGAGAAATAATAAGTATTTTAAAAAGCGAAGAAGTAAAGTAAGAAAAGAAGATAGAGTTTCAGTTTTAAATAGTATGCTTTGAGAAGTAATATGTATTTTGAAAAGCGAAGAAGTAAAGTAAGAAAAAAAGATAAAGTTTCAGTTTTAAGGAGTATGCTTTGAGAATTAATAATAATTTATAAAAGCGAAGAAGTAAAGTAAGAAAAGAAGATAGAGTTTCAGTTTTAAGGAGTATGCTTTGAGAAGTATTAAGTATTTAGAAAAGTGAAGAAGTAAAGTAAGAAAAGAAGATAGAGTTTCAGTTTTAAGGAGTATGCTTTGAGAAGTATTATGTATTTAGAAAAGTGAAGAAGTAAAGTAAGAAAAGAAGATAGAGTTTCAGTTTTAAGGAGTATGCTTTGAGAATTAATAATAATTTATAAAAGCGAAGAAGTAAAGTAAGAAAAAAAGATAAAGTTTCAGTTTTAAGGAGTATGCTTTGAGAAGTAATATTTTAAAAAGCGAAGAAGTAAAGTAAGAAAAAAAGATAAAGTTTCAGTTTTAAGGAGTATGCTTTGAGAATTAATAATAATTTATAAAAGCGAAGAAGTAAAGTAAGAAAAGAAGATAGAGTTTCAGTTTTAAGGAGTATGCTTTGAGAAGTATTAAGTATTTAGAAAAGTGAAGAAGTAAAGTAAGTAAAGAAGATAGAGTTTCAGTTTTAAGGAGTATGCTTTGAGAAGTATTATGTATTTAGAAAAGTGAAGAAGTAAAGTAAGAAAAGAAGATAGAGTTTCAGTTTTAAGGAGTATGCTTTGAGAATTAATAATAATTTATAAAAGCGAAGAAGTAAAGTAAGAAAAAAAGATAAAGTTTCAGTTTTAAGGAGTATGCTTTGAGAAGTAATATTTTAAAAAGCGAAGAAGTAAAGTAAGAAAAGAAGATAGAGTTTCAGTTTTAAGGAGTATGCTTTGAGAATTAATAATAATTTATAAAAGCGAAGAAGTAAAGTAAGAAAAGAAGATAGAGTTTCAGTTTTAAGGAGTATGCTTTGAGAATTAATAATAATTTATAAAAGCGAAGAAGTAAAGTAAGAAAAAAAGATAAAGTTTCAGTTTTAAGGAGTATGCTTTGAGAAGTAATATTTTGAAAAGCGAAAAAGTAAAGTAAGAAAAGAAGATAGAGTTTCAGTTTTAAGGAGTATGCTTTGAGAATTAATAATAATTTATAAAAGCGAAGAAGTAAAGTAAGAAAAGAAGATAGAGTTTCAGTTTTAAGGAGTATGCTTTTAGAATTAATAATAATTTATAAAAGCGAAGAAGTAAAGTAAGAAAAAAAGATAGAGTTTCAGTTTTAAGGAGTATGCTTTGAGAATTAATAATAATTTATAAAAGCGAAGAAGTAAAGTAAGAAAAAAAGATAAAGTTTCAGTTTTAAAGAGTATGCTTTGAGAAGTAATATTTTGAAAAGCGAAGAAGTAAAGTAAGAAAAGAAGATAGAGTTTCAGTTTTAAAGAGTATGCTTTGAGAAGTAATAAGTATTTATAAAAGTGAAGAAGTAAAGTAAGAAAAAAAGATAAAGTTTCAGTTTTAAGGAGTATGCTTTGAGAAGTAATATTTTGAAAAGCGAAAAAGTAAAGTAAGAAAAAAAGATAGAGTTTCAGTTTTAAGGAGTATGCTTTGAGAATTAATAATAATTTATAAAAGCGAAGAAGTAAAGTAAGAAAAGAAGATAAAGTTTCAGTTTTAAGGAGTATGCTTTGAGAAGTAATATTTATAAAAGCGAAGAAGTAAAGTAAGAAAAGAAGATAGAGTTTCAGTTTTAAAGAGTATGCTTTGAGAAGTATTAAGTATTTTAAAAAGCGAAGAAGTAAAGTAAGAAAAGAAGATAGAGTTTCAGTTTTAAAGAGTATGCTTTTAGAATTAATAATAATTTATAAAAGCGAAGAAGTAAAGTAAGAAAAGAAGATAGAGTTTCAGTTTTAAAGAGTATGCTTTGAGAAAAAATAAGTATTTTAAAAAGCGAAGAAGTAAAGTAAGAAAAAAAGATAAAGTTTCAGTTTTAAAGAGTATGCTTTGAGAATTAATAATAATTTATAAAAGCGAAGAAGTAAAGTAAGAAAAGAAGATAGAGTTTCAGTTTTAAGGAGTATGCTTTGAGAATTAATAATAATTTATAAAAGCGAAGAAGTAAAGTAAGAAAAAAAGATAAAGTTTCAGTTTTAAGGAGTATGCTTTGAGAAGTAATATTTTGAAAAGCGAAAAAGTAAAGTAAGAAAAGAAGATAGAGTTTCAGTTTTAAGGAGTATGCTTTGAGAATTAATAATAATTTATAAAAGCGAAGAAGTAAAGTAAGAAAAGAAGATAGAGTTTCAGTTTTAAGGAGTATGCTTTGAGAATTAATAATAATTTATAAAAGCGAAGAAGTAAAGTAAGAAAAGAAGATAGAGTTTCAGTCTTAAGGAGTATGCTTTGAGAATTAATAATAATTTATAAAAGCGAAGAAGTAAAGTAAGAAAAGAAGATAGAGTTTCAGTTTTAAAGAGTATGCTTTGAGAATTAATAATAATTTATAAAAGCGAAGAAGTAAAGTAAGAAAAGAAGATAGAGTTTCAGTTTTAAGGAGTATGCTTTTAGAATTAATAATAATTTATAAAAGCGAAGAAGTAAAGTAAGAAAAGAAGATAGAGTTTCAGTTTTAAAGAGTATGCTTTGAGAAGTATTAAGTATTTTAAAAAGCGAAGAAGTAAAGTAAGAAAAGAAGATAGAGTTTCAGTTTTAAAGAGTATGCTTTTAGAATTAATAATAATTTATAAAAGCGAAGAAGTAAAGTAAGAAAAGAAGATAGAGTTTCAGTTTTAAAGAGTATGCTTTGAGAAAAAATAAGTATTTTAAAAAGCGAAGAAGTAAAGTAAGAAAAGAAGATAAAGTTTCAGTTTTAAGGAGTATGCTTTGAGAAGTAATATTTATAAAAGCGAAGAAGTAAAGTAAGAAAAGAAGATAGAGTTTCAGTTTTAAGGAGTATGCTTTGAGAATTAATAATAATTTATAAAAGCGAAGAAGTAAAGTAAGAAAAAAAGATAAAGTTTCAGTTTTAAGGAGTATGCTTTGAGAAGTAATAAGTAATTTATAAAAGCGAAGAAGTAAAGTAAGAAAAGAAGATAGAGTTTCAGTTTTAAAGAGTATGCTTTGAGAAATAATAAGTATTTTAAAAAGCGAAGAAGTAAAGTGAGAAAAGAAGATAGAGTTTCAGTTTTAAAGAGTATGCTTTGAGAATTAATAATAATTTATAAAAGCGAAGAAGTAAAGTAAGAAAAGAAGATAGAGTTTCAGTTTTAAGGAGTATGCTTTGAGAATTAATAATAATTTATAAAAGCGAAGAAGTAAAGTAAGAAAAGAAGATAGAGTTTCAGTTTTAAAGAGTATGCTTTGAGAAGTATTAAGTATTTATAAAAGCGAAGAAGTAAAGTAAGAAAAGAAGATAGAGTTTCAGTTTTAAAGAGTATGCTTTTAGAATTAATAATAATTTATAAAAGCGAAGAAGTAAAGTAAGAAAAGAAGATAGAGTTTCAGTTTTAAAGAGTATGCTTTGAGAATTAATAATAATTTATAAAAGCGAAGAAGTAAAGTAAGAAAAGAAGATAAAGTTTCAGTTTTAAGGAGTATGCTTTGAGAAGTAATATTTTGAAAAGCGAAGAAGTAAAGTAAGAAAAGAAGATAGAGTTTCAGTTTTAAAGAGTATGCTTTGAGAAATAATAAGTATTTTAAAAAGCGAAGAAGTAAAGTGAGAAAAGAAGATAGAGTTTCAGTTTTAAAGAGTATGCTTTGAGAAGTAATAATAATTTATAAAAGCGAAGAAGTAAAGTAAGAAAAGAAGATAGAGTTTCAGTTTTAAAGAGTATGCTTTGAGAATTAATAAGTATTTATAAAAGCGAAGAAGTAAAGTAAGAAAAGAAGATAGAGTTTCAGTTTTAAGGAGTATGCTTTGAGAAGTAATATTTTGAAAAGCGAAGAAGTAAAGTAAGAAAAGAAGATAGAGTTTCAGTTTTAAGGAGTATGCTTTGAGAATTAATAATAATTTATAAAAGCGAAGAAGTAAAGTAAGAAAAGAAGATAGAGTTTCAGTTTTAAGGAGTATGCTTTGAGAATTAATAATAATTTATAAAAGCGAAGAAGTAAAGTAAGAAAAGAAGATAAAGTTTCAGTTTTAAGGAGTATGCTTTGAGAATTAATAATAATTTATAAAAGCGAAGAAGTAAAGTAAGAAAAGAAGATAGAGTTTCAGTTTTAAAGAGTATGCTTTGAGAATTAATAATAATTTATAAAAGCGAAGAAGTAAAGTAAGAAAAGAAGATAGAGTTTCAGTTTTAAAGAGTATGCATTGAGAAAAAATAAGTATTTTAAAAAGCGAAGAAGTAAAGTAAGAAAAGAAGATAGAGTTTCAGTTTTAAATAGTATGCTTTGAGAATTAATAATAATTTATAAAAGCGAAGAAGTAAAGTAAGAAAAGAAGATAGAGTTTCAGTTTTAAGGAGTATGCTTTGAGAATTAATAATATTTATAAAAGCGAAGAAGTAAAGTAAGAAAAGAAGATAGAGTTTCAGTTTTAAATAGTATGCTTTGAGAAGTAATATGTATTTTGAAAAGTGAAGAAGTAAAGTAAGAAAAGAAGATAGAGTTTCAGTTTTAAGGAGTATGCTTTGAGAATTAATAATAATTTATAAAAGCGAAGAAGTAAAGTAAGAAAAGAAGATAGAGTTTCAGTTTTAAGGAGTATGCTTTGAGAATTAATAATAATTTATAAAAGCGAAGAAGTAAAGTAAGAAAAGAAGATAGAGTTTCAGTTTTAAAGAGTATGCTTTGAGAAGTAATAAGTATTTTAAAAAGCGAAGAAGTAAAGTAAGAAAAGAAGATAGAGTTTCAGTTTTAAAGAGTATGCTTTGAGAAGTAATAATAATTTATAAAAGCGAAGAAGTAAAGTAAGAAAAGAAGATAGAGTTTCAGTTTTAAGGAGTATGCTTTGAGAATTAATAATAATTTATAAAAGCGAAGAAGTAAAGTAAGAAAAGAAGATAGAGTTTCAGTTTTAAGGAGTATGCTTTGAGAAGTAATATTTTGAAAAGTGAAGAAGTAAAGTAAGAAAAGAAGATAGAGTTTCAGTTTTAAGGAGTATGCTTTGAGAATTAATAATAATTTATAAAAGCGAAGAAGTAAAGTAAGAAAAGAAGATAGAGTTTCAGTTTTAAGGAGTATGCTTTGAGAAGAAGTAAAGTAAGAAAAGAAGATATTTCAGTTTTAAGGAGTATGCTTTGAGAATTAATAATAATTTATAAAAGCGAAGAAGTAAAGTAAGAAAAAAAGATAGAGTTTCAGTTTTAAGGAGTATGCTTTGAGAATTAATAATAATTTATAAAAGCGAAGAAGTAAAGTAAGAAAAGAAGATAGAGTTTCAGTTTTAAGGAGTATGCTTTGAGAAGTAATATTTTGAAAAGCGAAGAAGTAAAGTAAGAAAAGAAGATAGAGTTTCAGTTTTAAAGAGTATGCTTTGAGAAAAAATAAGTATTTATAAAAGCGAAGAAGTAAAGTAAGAAAAGAAGATAAAGTTTCAGTTTTAAGGAGTATGCTTTGAGAAGTAATATTTTGAAAAGCGAAAAAGTAAAGTAAGAAAAGAAGATAGAGTTTCAGTTTTAAGGAGTATGCTTTGAGAATTAATAATAATTTATAAAAGCGAAGAAGTAAAGTAAGAAAAGAAGATAGAGTTTCAGTTTTAAAGAGTATGCTTTGAGAAAAAATAAGTATTTTTCAGTTTTAAAAGCGAAGAAGTAAAGTAAGAAAAAAAGATAGAGTTTCAGTTTTAAGGAGTATGCTTTGAGAAGAAGTAATAATTTATAAAAGCGAAGAAGTAAAGTAAGAAAAGAAGATAGAGTTTCAGTTTTAAGGAGTATGCTTTGAGAAGTAATATTTATAAAAGCGAAGAAGTAAAGTAAGAAAAGAAGATAGAGTTTCAGTTTTAAGGAGTATGCTTTGAGAATTAATAATAATTTATAAAAGCGAAGAAGTAAAGTAAGAAAAGAAGATAGAGTTTCAGTTTTAAAGGAGTATGCTTTGAGAATTAATAAGTAATTTAGAAAAGTATTTAGAAGAAGTAAAGTAAGAAAAGAAGATAGAGTTTCAGTTTTAAAGAGTATGCTTTGAGAAGTAATATTTATAAAAGCGAAGAAGTAAAGTAAGAAAAGAAGATAGAGTTTCAGTTTTAAAGAGTATGCTTTGAGAAAAAATAAGTATTTTATAAAAGCGAAGAAGTAAAGTAAGAAAAGAAGATAGAGTTTCAGTTTTAAATAGTATGCTTTGAGAAGTAATAATATTTTATAAAAGCGAAGAAGTAAAGTAAGAAAAGAAGATAGAGTTTCAGTTTTAAGGAGTATGCTTTGAGAATTAATAATAATTTATAAAAGCGAAGAAGTAAAGTAAGAAAAGAAGATAGAGTTTCAGTTTTAAAGAGTATGCTTTGAGAAAAAATAAGTATTTTAAAAAGCGAAGAAGTAAAGTAAGAAAAGAAGATAGAGTTTCAGTTTTAAGGAGTATGCTTTGAGAATTAATAATAATTTATAAAAGCGAAGAAGTAAAGTAAGAAAAGAAGATAGAGTTTCAGTTTTAAGGAGTATGCTTTGAGAATTAATAATAATTTATAAAAGCGAAGAAGTAAAGTAAGAAAAGAAGATAGAGTTTCAGTTTTAAGGAGTATGCTTTGAGAATTAATAATAATTTATAAAAGCGAAGAAGTAAAGTAAGAAAAGAAGATAGAGTTTCAGTTTTAAGGAGTATGCTTTGAGAAGTAATAAGTATTTATAAAAGCGAAGAAGTAAAGTAAGAAAAGAAGATAGAGTTTCAGTTTTAAAGAGTATGCTTTGAGAAGTAATATTTATTTTGAAAAGCGAAGAAGTAAAGTAAGAAAAGAAGATAGAGTTTCAGTTTTAAGGAGTATGCTTTGAGAATTAATAATAATTTATAAAAGCGAAGAAGTAAAGTAAGAAAAGAAGATAGAGTTTCAGTTTTAAGGAGTATGCTTTGAGAATTAATAATAATTTATAAAAGCGAAGAAGTAAAGTAAGAAAAGAAGATAGAGTTTCAGTTTTAAAGAGTATGCTTTGAGAATTAATAATAATTTATAAAAGCGAAGAAGTAAAGTAAGAAAAGAAGATAGAGTTTCAGTTTTAAAGAGTATGCTTTGAGAATTAATAATAATTTATAAAAGCGAAGAAGTAAAGTAAGAAAAGAAGATAGAGTTTCAGTTTTAAGGAGTATGCTTTGAGAAAAAATAAGTATTTTAAAAAGCGAAGAAGTAAAGTAAGAAAAGAAGATAGAGTTTCAGTTTTAAAGAGTATGCTTTGAGAATTAATAATAATTTATAAAAGCGAAGAAGTAAAGTAAGAAAAAATTATTTTAAAAAGCGAAGAAGTAAAGTAAGAAAAAAAGATAAAGTTTCAGTTTTAAAGAGTATGCTTTGAGAAGTATTAAGTATTTAGAAAAGTGAAGAAGTAAAGTAAGAAAAGAAGATAGAGTTTCAGTTTTAAGGAGTATGCTTTGAGAATTAATAAGTATTTATAAAAGCGAAGAAGTAAAGTAAGAAAAGAAGATAGAGTTTCAGTTTTAAATAGTATGCTTTGAGAAGTATTAAGTATTTAGAAAAGTGAAGAAGTAAAGTAAGAAAAGAAGATAGAGTATCAGTTTTAAAGAGTATGCTTTTAGAATTAATAATAATTTATAAAAGCGAAGAAGTAAAGTAAGAAAAGAAGATAGAGTTTCAGTTTTAAGGAGTATGCTTTGAGAATTAATAATAATTTATAAAAGCGAAGAAGTAAAGTAAGAAAAGAAGATAGAGTTTCAGTTTTAAAGAGTATGCTTTGAGAAGTAATATTTATAAAAGCGAAGAAGTAAAGTAAGAAAAGAAGATAGAGTTTCAGTTTTAAGGAGTATGCTTTGAGAAGTAGTATTTTGAAAAGCGAAGAAGTAAAGTAAGAAAAGAAGATAAAGTTTCAGTTTTAAGGAGTATGCTTTGAGAAGTAATATGTATTTTGAAAAGCGAAGAAGTAAAGTAAGAAAAGAAGATAGAGTTTCAGTTTTAAGGAGTATGCTTTGAGAATTAATAATAATTTATAAAAGCGAAGAAGTAAAGTAAGAAAAGAAGATAGAGTTTCAGTTTTAAAGAGTATGCTTTGAGAATTAATAATAATTTATAAAAGCGAAGAAGTAAAGTAAGAAAAGAAGATAGAGTTTCAGTTTTAAGGAGTATGCTTTTAGAATTAATAATAATTTATAAAAGCGAAGAAGTAAAGTAAGAAAAGAAGATAGAGTTTCAGTTTTAAGGAGTATGCTTTGAGAAGTAATATTTATAAAAGCGAAGAAGTAAAGTAAGAAAAAAAGATAGAGTTTCAGTTTTAAGGAGTATGCTTTTAGAATTAATAATAATTTATAAAAGCGAAGAAGTAAAGTAAGAAAAGAAGATAGAGTTTCAGTTTTAAAGAGTATGCTTTGAGAAGTATTAAGTATTTAGAAAAGTGAAGAAGTAAAGTAAGAAAAAAAGATAGAGTTTCATTTTTAAAGAGTATGCTTTGAGAATTAATAATAATTTATAAAAGCGAAGAAGTAAAGTAAGAAAAGAAAATAGAGTTTCAGTTTTAAAGAGTATGCTTTTAGAATTAATAATAATTTATAAAAGCGAAGAAGTAAAGTAAGAAAAGAAGATAGAGTTTCAGTTTTAAAGAGTATGCTTTGAGAAAAAATAAGTATTTTAAAAAGCGAAGAAGTAAAGTAAGAAAAAAAGATAAAGTTTCAGTTTTAAAGAGTATGCTTTTAGAATTAATAATAATTTATAAAAGCGAAGAAGTAAAGTAAGAAAAAAAGATAAAGTTTCAGTTTTAAGGAGTATGCTTTGAGAATTAATAATAATTTATAAAAGCGAAGAAGTAAAGTAAGAAAAGAAGATAGAGTTTCAGTTTTAAAGAGTATGCTTTGAGAAATAATAAGTATTTTAAAAAGCGAAGAAGTAAAGTGAGAAAAGAAGATAGAGTTTCAGTTTTAAATTGTATGCTTTGAGAAGTATTAAGTATTTTGAAAAGTGAAGAAGTAAAGTGAAAAAAGAAGATGGAGTTTCAGTTTTAAGGAGTATGCTTTGAGAATTAATAATAATTTATAAAAGCGAAGAAGTAAAGCAAGAAAAGAAGATAGAGTTTCAGTTTTAAATAGTATGCTTTGAGAAATAATAAGTATTTATAAAAGCGAAGAAGTAAAGTGAGAAAAGAAGATAGAGTTTCAGTTTTAAAGAGTATGCTTTGAGAATTAATAATAATTTATAAAAGCGAAGAAGTAAAGTAAGAAAAGAAGATAGAGTTTCAGTTTTAAAGAGTATGCTTTGAGAAATAATAAGTATTTTAAAAAGCGAAGAAGTAAAGCAAGAAAAGAAGATAGAGTTTCAGTTTTAAATAGTCTGCTTTGAGAAGTATTAAGTATTTTGAAAAGTGAAGAAGTAAAGTAAGAAAAGAAGATAAAGTTTCAGTTTTAAAGAGTATGCTTTAGTAATAAGTATTGGAAAAGTGAAGAAGTAAAGTGAGAAAAGAAGATAGAGTTTCAGTTTTAAAGAGTATGCTTTGAGAAATAATAAGTATTTATAAAAGCGAAGAAGTAAAGTAAGAAAAGAAGATAGAGTTTCAGTTTTAAGGAGTATGCTTTTAGAATTAATAATAATTTATAAAAGCGAAGAAGTAAAGTAAGAAAAGAAGATGGAGTTTCAGTTTTAAGGAGTATGTTTAGAAGTAATATGTATTTTGAAAAGCGAAGAAGTAAAGCAAGAAAAGAAGATAGAGTTTCAGTTTTAAATAGTCTGCTTTGAGAAGTATTAAGTATTTTGAAAAGTGAAGAAGTAAAGTAAGAAAAGAAGATAAAGTTTCAGTTTTAAATAGTATGCTTTGAGAAATAATAAGTATTTATAAAAGCGAAGAAGTAAAGTAAGAAAAGAAGATAGAGTTTCAGTTTTAAAGAGTATGCTTTGAGAAAAAATAAGTATTTTAAAAAGCGAAGAAGTAAAGTAAGAAAAAAAGATAAAGTTTCAGTTTTAAGGAGTATGCTTTGAGAATTAATAATAATTTATAAAAGCGAAGAAGTAAAGTAAGAAAAGAAGATAGAGTTTCAGTTTTAAGGAGTATGCTTTGAGAATTAATAATAATTTATAAAAGCGAAGAAGTAAAGTAAGAAAAGAAGATAGAGTTTCAGTTTTAAAGAGTATGCTTTGAGAAAAAATAAGTATTTTAAAAAGCGAAGAAGTAAAGTAAGAAAAGAAGATAGAGTTTCAGTTTTAAAGAGTATGCTTTGAGAAGTAATATTTATAAAAGCGAAGAAGTAAAGTAAGAAAAGAAGATAGAGTTTCAGTTTTAAGGAGTATGCTTTGAGAAATAATAAGTATTTATAAAAGCGAAGAAGTAAAGTAAGAAAAGAAGATAGAGTTTCAGTTTTAAAGAGTATGCTTTGAGAAGTATTAAGTATTTAGAAAAGTGAAGAAGTAAATTAAGTAAAGAAGATAGAGTTTCAGTTTTAAAGAGTATGCTTTGAGAAGTAATATTTTGAAAAGCGAAAAAGTAAAGTAAGAAAAAAAGATAGAGTTTCAGTTTTAAGGAGTATGCTTTGAGAATTAATAATAATTTATAAAAGCGAAGAAGTAAAGTAAGAAAAGAAGATAGAGTTTCAGTTTTAAATAGTATGCTTTGAGAAGTATTAAGTATTTAGAAAAGTGAAGAAGTAAAGTAAGAAAAGAAGATAGAGTTTCAGTTTTAAAGAGTATGCTTTGAGAATTAATAATAATTTATAAAAGAGAAGAAGTAAAGTAAGAAAAAAAGATAGAGTTTCAGTTTTAAGGAGTATGCTTTGAGAAGTAATATGTATTTATAAAAGCGAAGAAGTAAAGTAAGAAAAGAAGATAGAGTTTCAGTTTTAAATAGTATGCTTTGAGAAGTAATATGTATTTTGAAAAGCGAAGAAGTAAAGTAAGAAAAGAAGATAGAGTTTCAGTTTTAAGGAGTATGCTTTGAGAAATAATAAGTATTTATAAAAGCGAAGAAGTAAAGTAAGAAAAGAAGATAGAGTTTCAGTTTTAAAGAGTATGCTTTAGTAATAAGTATTGGAAAAGTGAAGAAGTAAAGTAAGAAAAAAAGATAAAGTTTCAGTTTTAAGGAGTATGCTTTGAGAAGTAATATTTTGAAAAGCGAAAAAGTAAAGTAAGAAAAAAAGATAGAGTTTCAGTTTTAAGGAGTATGCTTTTAGAATTAATAATAATTTATAAAAGCGAAGAAGTAAAGTAAGAAAAGAAGATAGAGTTTCAGTTTTAAAGAGTATGCTTTGAGAATTAATAATAATTTATAAAAGAGAAGAAGTAAAGTAAGAAAAAAAGATAGAGTTTCAGTTTTAAGGAGTATGCTTTGAGAAGTAATATTTTGAAAAGCGAAAAAGTAAAGTAAGAAAAAAAGATAGAGTTTCAGTTTTAAGGAGTATGCTTTGAGAATTAATAATAATTTATAAAAGCGAAGAAGTAAAGTAAGAAAAGAAGATAGAGTTTCAGTTTTAAAGAGTATGCTTTGAGAATTAATAATAATTTATAAAAGCGAAGAAGTAAAGTAAGAAAAAAAGATAGAGTTTCAGTTTTAAGGAGTATGCTTTGAGAAGTAATATGTATTTTGAAAAGCGAAGAAGTAAAGTAAGAAAAGAAGATAGAGTTTCAGTTTTAAGGAGTATGCTTTGAGAATTAATAATAATTTATAAAAGCGAAGAAGTAAAGTAAGAAAAGAAGATAGAGTTTCAGTTTTAAATAGTATTCTTTGAGAAGTAATATGTATTTTGAAAAGCGAAGAAGTAAAGTAAGAAAAGAAGATAGAGTTTCAGTTTTAAGGAGTATGCTTTGAGAATTAATAATAATTTATAAAAGCGAAGAAGTAAAGTAAGAAAAGAAGATAGAGTTTCAGTTTTAAATAGTATGCTTTGAGAAGTATTAAGTATTTAGAAAAGTGAAGAAGTAAAGTAAGAAAAAAAGATAGAGTTTCAGTTTTAAGGAGTATGCTTTTAGAATTAATAATAATTTATAAAAGCGAAGAAGTAAAGTAAGAAAAGAAGATAGAGTTTCAGTTTTAAGGAGTATGCTTTGAGAATTAATAATAATTTATAAAAGCGAAGAAGTAAAGTAAGAAAAGAAGATAGAGTTTCAGTTTTAAGGAGTATGCTTTGAGAATTAATAATAATTTATAAAAGCGAAGAAGTAAAGTAAGAAAAGAAGATAGAGTTTCAGTTTTAAGGAGTATGCTTTGAGAAGTAATATTTTGAAAAGCGAAAAAGTAAAGTAAGAAAAAAAGATAGAGTTTCAGTTTTAAGGAGTATGCTTTGAGAATTAATAATAATTTATAAAAGCGAAGAAGTAAAGTAAGAAAAAAAGATAGAGTTTCAGTTTTAAAGAGTATGCTTTGAGAAGTATTAAGTATTTAGAAAAGTGAAGAAGTAAAGTAAGAAAAGAAGATAGAGTATCAGTTTTAAAGAGTATGCTTTTAGAATTAATAATAATTTATAAAAGCGAAGAAGTAAAGTAAGAAAAGAAGATAGAGTTTCAGTTTTAAAGAGTATGCTTTTAGAATTAATAATAATTTATAAAAGAGAAGAAGTAAAGTAAGAAAAAAAGATAGAGTTTCAGTTTTAAAGAGTATGCTTTGAGAAGTATTAAGTATTTAGAAAAGTGAAGAAGTAAAGTAAGAAAAAAAGATAGAGTATCAGTTTTAAAGAGTATGCTTTTAGAATTAATAATAATTTATAAAAGCGAAGAAGTAAAGTAAGAAAAGAAGATAGAGTTTCAGTTTTAAAGAGTATGCTTTGAGAATTAATAATAATTTATAAAAGCGAAGAAGTAAAGTAAGAAAAGAAGATAGAGTTTCAGTTTTAAATAGTATTCTTTGAGAAGTAATATGTATTTTGAAAAGCGAAGAAGTAAAGTAAGAAAAGAAAATAGAGTTTCAGTTTTAAGGAGTATGCTTTGAGAATTAATAATAATTTATAAAAGCGAAGAAGTAAAGTAAGAAAAGAAGATAGAGTTTCAGTTTTAAATAGTATGCTTTGAGAAGTATTAAGTATTTAGAAAAGTGAAGAAGTAAAGTAAGAAAAAAAGATAGAGTTTCAGTTTTAAGGAGTATGCTTTGAGAATTAATAATAATTTATAAAAGCGAAGAAGTAAAGTAAGAAAAGAAGATAGAGTTTCAGTTTTAAGGAGTATGCTTTGAGAATTAATAATAATTTATAAAAGCGAAGAAGTAAAGTAAGAAAAGAAGATAGAGTTTCAGTTTTAAGGAGTATGCTTTGAGAATTAATAATAATTTATAAAAGCGAAGAAGTAAAGTAAGAAAAGAAGATAGAGTTTCAGTTTTAAGGAGTATGCTTTGAGAATTAATAATAATTTATAAAAGCGAAGAAGTAAAGTAAGAAAAAAAGATAGAGTTTCAGTTTTAAGGAGTATGCTTTGAGAAGTAATATGTATTTTGAAAAGCGAAGAAGTAAAGTAAGAAAAAAAGATAAAGTTTCAGTTTTAAGGAGTATGCTTTGAGAAGTAATATTTTGAAAAGCGAAGAAGTAAAGTAAGAAAAAAAGATAGAGTTTCAGTTTTAAGGAGTATGTTTAGAAGTAATATGTATTTTGAAAAGCGAAGAAGTAAAGCAAGAAAAGAAGATAGAGTTTCAGTTTTAAATAGTCTGCTTTGAGAAGTATTAAGTATTTTGAAAAGTGAAGAAGTAAAGTAAGAAAAGAAGATAAAGTTTCAGTTTTAAAGAGTATGCTTTAGTAATAAGTATTGGAAAAGTGAAGAAGTAAAGTAAGAAAAGAAGATAGAGTTTCAGTTTTAAAGAGTATGCTTTGAGAAAAAATAAGTATTTATAAAAGCGAAGAAGTAAAGTAAGAAAAGAAGATAGAGTTTCAGTTTTAAGGAGTATGCTTTTAGAATTAATAATAATTTATAAAAGCGAAGAAGTAAAGTAAGAAAAGAAGATAGAGTTTCAGTTTTAAGGAGTATGCTTTGAGAATTAATAATAATTTATAAAAGCGAAGAAGTAAAGTAAGAAAAGAAGATAGAGTTTCAGTTTTAAAGAGTATGCTTTTAGAATTAATAATAATTTATAAAAGAGAAGAAGTAAAGTAAGAAAAAAAGATAGAGTTTCAGTTTTAAGGAGTATGCTTTGAGAAGTAATATGTATTTTGAAAAGCGAAGAAGTAAAGTAAGAAAAAAAGATAGAGTTTCAGTTTTAAGGAGTATGCTTTGAGAATTAATAATAATTTATAAAAGCGAAGAAGTAAAGTAAGAAAAAAAGATAAAGTTTCAGTTTTAAGGAGTATGCTTTGAGAAGTAATATTTTGAAAAGCGAAGAAGTAAAGTAAGAAAAAAAGATAGAGTTTCAGTTTTAAGGAGTATGTTTAGAAGTAATATGTATTTTGAAAAGCGAAGAAGTAAAGCAAGAAAAGAAGATAGAGTTTCAGTTTTAAATAGTCTGCTTTGAGAAGTATTAAGTATTTTGAAAAGTGAAGAAGTAAAGTAAGAAAAGAAGATAAAGTTTCAGTTTTAAAGAGTATGCTTTAGTAATAAGTATTGGAAAAGTGAAGAAGTAAAGTAAGAAAAAAAGATAGAGTTTCAGTTTTAAGGAGTATGCTTTGAGAATTAATAATAATTTATAAAAGCGAAGAAGTAAAGTAAGAAAAGAAGATAGAGTTTCAGTTTTAAGGAGTATGCTTTGAGAAGTAATATGTATTTTGAAAAGCGAAGAAGTAAAGTAAGAAAAGAAGATAGAGTTTCAGTTTTAAGGAGTATGCTTTGAGAATTAATAATAATTTATAAAAGCGAAGAAGTAAAGTAAGAAAAGAAGATAGAGTTTCAGTTTTAAGGAGTATGCTTTGAGAAGTATTAAGTATTTAGAAAAGTGAAGAAGTAAAGTAAGAAAAGAAGATAGAGTTTCAGTTTTAAAGAGTATGCTTTTAGAATTAATAATAATTTATAAAAGCGAAGAAGTAAAGTAAGAAAAGAAGATAGAGTTTCAGTTTTAAAGAGTATGCTTTGAGAAAAAATAAGTATTTTAAAAAGCGAAGAAGTAAAGTAAGAAAAAAAGATAAAGTTTCAGTTTTAAGGAGTATGCTTTGAGAAGTAATATTTTGAAAAGCGAAGAAGTAAAGTAAGAAAAGAAGATAGAGTTTCAGTTTTAAAGAGTATGCTTTGAGAATTAATAATAATTTATAAAAGCGAAGAAGTAAAGTAAGAAAAAAAGATAGAGTTTCAGTTTTAAGGAGTATGCTTTGAGAAGTAATATGTATTTTGAAAAGCGAAGAAGTAAAGTAAGAAAAGAAGATAGAGTTTCAGTTTTAAGGAGTATGCTTTGAGAATTAATAATAATTTATAAAAGCGAAGAAGTAAAGTAAGAAAAGAAGATAGAGTTTCAGTTTTAAGGAGTATGCTTTGAGAATTAATAATAATTTATAAAAGCGAAGAAGTAAAGTAAGAAAAAAAGATAAAGTTTCAGTTTTAAGGAGTATGCTTTGAGAAGTAATATTTTGAAAAGCGAAAAAGTAAAGTAAGAAAAAAAGATAGAGTTTCAGTTTTAAGGAGTATGCTTTGAGAATTAATAATAATTTATAAAAGCGAAGAAGTAAAGTAAGAAAAGAAGATAGAGTTTCAGTTTTAAAGAGTATGCTTTGAGAAGTATTAAGTATTTAGAAAAGTGAAGAAGTAAAGTAAGAAAAGAAGATAGAGTTTCAGTTTTAAAGAGTATGCTTTTAGAATTAATAATAATTTATAAAAGCGAAGAAGTAAAGTAAGAAAAAAAGATAAAGTTTCAGTTTTAAGGAGTATGCTTTGAGAAGTAATATTTATAAAAGCGAAGAAGTAAAGTAAGAAAAGAAGATAGAGTTTCAGTTTTAAGGAGTATGCTTTGAGAATTAATAATAATTTATAAAAGCGAAGAAGTAAAGTAAGAAAAGAAGATAGAGTTTCAGTTTTAAGGAGTATGCTTTGAGAATTAATAATAATTTATAAAAGCGAAGAAGTAAAGTAAGAAAAGAAGATAGAGTTTCAGTTTTAAGGAGTATGCTTTGAGAATTAATAATAATTTATAAAAGCGAAGAAGTAAAGTAAGAAAAAAAGATAGAGTTTCAGTTTTAAATAGTATTCTTTGAGAAGTAATATGTATTTTGAAAAGCGAAGAAGTAAAGTAAGAAAAGAAGATAGAGTTTCAGTTTTAAGGAGTATGCTTTGAGAATTAATAATAATTTATAAAAGCGAAGAAGTAAAGTAAGAAAAGAAGATAGAGTTTCAGTTTTAAAGAGTATGCTTTGAGAAGTATTAAGTATTTAGAAAAGTGAAGAAGTAAAGTAAGAAAAGAAGATAGAGTATCAGTTTTAAAGAGTATGCTTTTAGAATTAATAATAATTTATAAAAGCGAAGAAGTAAAGTAAGAAAAGAAGATAGAGTTTCAGTTTTAAGGAGTATGCTTTGAGAATTAATAATAATTTATAAAAGCGAAGAAGTAAAGTAAGAAAAGAAGATAGAGTTTCAGTTTTAAGGAGTATGCTTTGAGAAGTAATATGTATTTATAAAAGCGAAGAAGTAAAGTAAGAAAAAAAGATAGAGTTTCAGTTTTAAGGAGTATGCTTTGAGAATTAATAATAATTTATAAAAGCGAAGAAGTAAAGTAAGAAAAAAAGATAAAGTTTCAGTTTTAAGGAGTATGCTTTGAGAAGTAATATTTATAAAAGCGAAGAAGTAAAGTAAGAAAAAAAGATAGAGTTTCAGTTTTAAGGAGTATGCTTTGAGAATTAATAATAATTTATAAAAGCGAAGAAGTAAAGTAAGAAAAGAAGATAGAGTTTCAGTTTTAAGGAGTATGTTTAGAAATAATATGTATTTTGAAAAGCGAAGAAGTAAAGCAAGAAAAGAAGATAGAGTTTCAGTTTTAAATAGTCTGCTTTGAGAAGTATTAAGTATTTTGAAAAGTGAAGAAGTAAAGTAAGAAAAGAAGATAAAGTTTCAGTTTTAAAGAGTATGCTTTAGTAATAAGTATTGGAAAAGTGAAGAAGTAAAGTGAGAAAAGAAGATAGAGTTTCAGTTTTAAAGAGTATGCTTTGAGAAATAATAAGTATTTATAAAAGCGAAGAAGTAAAGTAAGAAAAGAAGATAGAGTTTCAGTTTTAAGGAGTATGCTTTTAGAATTAATAATAATTTATAAAAGCGAAGAAGTAAAGTAAGAAAAGAAGATAGAGTTTCAGTTTTAAAGAGTATGCTTTTAGAATTAATAATAATTTATAAAAGCGAAGAAGTAAAGTAAGAAAAGAAGATAGAGTTTCAGTTTTAAAGAGTATGCTTTGAGAATTAATAATAATTTATAAAAGCGAAGAAGTAAAGTAAGAAAAAAAGATAAAGTTTCAGTTTTAAGGAGTATGCTTTGAGAAGTAATATTTATAAAAGCAAAGAAGTAAAGTAAGAAAAGAAGATAGAGTTTCAGTTTTAAGGAGTATGTTTAGAAATAATATGTATTTTGAAAAGCGAAGAAGTAAAGCAAGAAAAGAAGATAGAGTTTCAGTTTTAAATAGTCTGCTTTGAGAAGTATTAAGTATTTTGAAAAGTGAAGAAGTAAAGTAAGAAAATAAGATAAAGTTTCAGTTTTAAAGAGTATGCTTTAGTAATAAGTATTGGAAAAGTGAAGAAGTAAAGTGAGAAAAGAAGATAGAGTTTCAGTTTTAAAGAGTATGCTTTGAGAAATAATAAGTATTTATAAAAGCGAAGAAGTAAAGTAAGAAAAGAAGATAGAGTTTCAGTTTTAAATAGTATTCTTTGAGAAGTAATATGTATTTTGAAAAGCGAAGAAGTAAAGTAAGAAAAGAAGATAGAGTTTCAGTTTTAAGGAGTATGCTTTGAGAATTAATAATAATTTATAAAAGCGAAGAAGTAAAGTAAGAAAAGAAGATAGAGTTTCAGTTTTAAAGAGTATGCTTTGAGAAGTATTAAGTATTTAGAAAAGTGAAGAAGTAAAGTAAGAAAAGAAGATAGAGTATCAGTTTTAAAGAGTATGCTTTTAGAATTAATAATAATTTATAAAAGCGAAGAAGTAAAGTAAGAAAAGAAGATAGAGTTTCAGTTTTAAGGAGTATGCTTTGAGAATTAATAATAATTTATAAAAGCGAAGAAGTAAAGTAAGAAAAGAAGATAGAGTTTCAGTTTTAAGGAGTATGCTTTGAGAAGTAATATGTATTTTGAAAAGCGAAGAAGTAAAGTAAGAAAAAAAGATAGAGTTTCAGTTTTAAGGAGTATGCTTTGAGAATTAATAATAATTTATAAAAGCGAAGAAGTAAAGTAAGAAAAAAAGATAAAGTTTCAGTTTTAAGGAGTATGCTTTGAGAAGTAATATTTATAAAAGCGAAGAAGTAAAGTAAGAAAAAAAGATAGAGTTTCAGTTTTAAGGAGTATGCTTTGAGAATTAATAATAATTTATAAAAGCGAAGAAGTAAAGTAAGAAAAGAAGATAGAGTTTCAGTTTTAAGGAGTATGTTTAGAAATAATATGTATTTTGAAAAGCGAAGAAGTAAAGCAAGAAAAGAAGATAGAGTTTCAGTTTTAAATAGTCTGCTTTGAGAAGTATTAAGTATTTTGAAAAGTGAAGAAGTAAAGTAAGAAAAGAAGATAAAGTTTCAGTTTTAAAGAGTATGCTTTAGTAATAAGTATTGGAAAAGTGAAGAAGTAAAGTGAGAAAAGAAGATAGAGTTTCAGTTTTAAAGAGTATGCTTTGAGAAAAAATAAGTATTTATAAAAGCGAAGAAGTAAAGTAAGAAAAGAAGATAGAGTTTCAGTTTTAAGGAGTATGCTTTTAGAATTAATAATAATTTATAAAAGCGAAGAAGTAAAGTAAGAAAAGAAGATAGAGTTTCAGTTTTAAGGAGTATGCTTTGAGAATTAATAATAATTTATAAAAGCGAAGAAGTAAAGTAAGAAAAGAAGATAGAGTTTCAGTTTTAAGGAGTATGCTTTGAGAAGTATTAAGTATTTAGAAAAGTGAAGAAGTAAAGTAAGAAAAAAAGATAGAGTTTCAGTTTTAAGGAGTATGCTTTGAGAATTAATAATAATTTATAAAAGCGAAGAAGTAAAGTAAGAAAAGAAGATAGAGTTTCAGTTTTAAAGAG
>CAMPDV010004227.1:0-37734 GCA_946699065.1 Loxodes magnus | reverse complement strand
AGTTCAGAAGTAAAGTAAGAAAAGAATATCTAATGATAAGTTTTCGTAGCAAGCACTAAAATATAAATTAGAATATCCAAAATGTTAGTAATAATGTCACAATTACGAATCTGTATTCGGTTTGTCAAGATATGCAAGTAGATGAAAGTTAGCCTATTAAAAGTTCAGAAGTAAAGTAAGAAAAGAATATCTAATGATAAGTTTTCGTAGCAAGCACTAAAATATAAGTTAGAATATCCAAAATGTTAGTAATAATATAATAATTACGAATCTGTATTCGGTTTGTCAAGATATGCAAGTAGATGAAAGTTAGCCTATTAAAAGTTCAGAAGTAAAGTAAGAAAAGAATATCTAATGTTAAGTTTTCGTAGCAAGCACTAAAATATAAATTAGAATATCCAAAATGTTAGTAATAATATAATAATTACGAATCTGTATTCGGTTTGTCAAGATATGCAAGTAGATGAAAGTTAGCCTATTAAAAGTTCAGAAGTAAAGTAAGAAAAGAATATCTAATGTTAAGTTTTCGTAGCAAGCACTAAAATATAAATTAGAATATCCAAAATGTTAGTAATAATGTCACAATTACGAATCTGTATTCGGTTTGTCAAGATATGCTTGTAGATGAAAGTTAGCCTATTAAAAGTTCAGAAGTAAAGTAAGAAAAGAATATCTAATGATAAGTTTTCGTAGCAAGCACTAAAATATAAATTAGAATATCCAAAATGTTAGTAATAATATAATAATTACGAATCTGTATTCGGTTTGTCAAGATATGCAAGTAGATGAAAGTTAGCCTATTAAAAGTTCAGAAGTAAAGTAAGAAAAGAATATCTAATGATAAGTTTTCGTAGCAAGCACTAAAATATAAATTAGAATATCCAAAATGTTAGTAATAATGTCACAATTACGAATCTGTATTCGGTTTGTCAAGATATGCAAGTAGATGAAAGTTAGCCTATTAAAAGTTCAGAAGTAAAGTAAGAAAAGAATATCTAATGATAAGTTTTCGTAGCAAGCACTAAAATATAAGTTAGAATATCCAAAATGTTAGTAATAATATAATAATTACGAATCTGTATTCGGTTTGTCAAGATATGCAAGTAGATGAAGTTAGCCTATTAAAAGTTCAGAAGTAAAGTAAGAAAAGAATATCTAATGTTAAGTTTTCGTAGCAAGCACTAAAATATAAATTAGAATATCCAAAATGTTAGTAATAATATAATAATTACGAATCTGTATTCGGTTTGTCAAGATATGCAAGTAGATGAAAGTTAGCCTATTAAAAGTTCAGAAGTAAAGTAAGAAAAGAATATCTAATGTTAAGTTTTCGTAGCAAGCACTAAAATATAAATTAGAATATCCAAAATGTTAGTAATAATATAATAATTACGAATCTGTATTCGGTTTGTCAAGATATGCAAGTAGATGAAAGTTAGCCTATTAAAAGTTCAGAAGTAAAGTAAGAAAAGAATATCTAATGATAAGTTTTCGTAGCAAGCACTAAAATATAAATTAGAATATCCAAAATGTTAGTAATAATGTCACAATTACGAATCTGTATTCGGTTTGTCAAGATATGCAAGTAGATGAAAGTTAGCCTATTAAAAGTTCAGAAGTAAAGTAAGAAAAGAATATCTAATGATAAGTTTTCGTAGCAAGCACTAAAATATAAGTTAGAATATCCAAAATGTTAGTAATAATATAATAATTACGAATCTGTATTCGGTTTGTCAAGATATGCAAGTAGATGAAAGTTAGCCTATTAAAAGTTCAGAAGTAAAGTAAGAAAAGAATATCTAATGTTAAGTTTTCGTAGCAAGCACTAAAATATAAATTAGAATATCCAAAATGTTAGTAATAATATAATAATTACGAATCTGTATTCGGTTTGTCAAGATATGCAAGTAGATGAAAGTTAGCCTATTAAAAGTTCAGAAGTAAAGTAAGAAAAGAATATCTAATGTTAAGTTTTCGTAGCAAGCACTAAAATATAAATTAGAATATCCAAAATGTTAGTAATAATGTCACAATTACGAATCTGTATTCGGTTTGTCAAGATATGCTTGTAGATGAAAGTTAGCCTATTAAAAGTTCAGAAGTAAAGTAAGAAAAGAATATCTAATGATAAGTTTTCGTAGCAAGCACTAAAATATAAATTAGAATATCCAAAATGTTAGTAATAATATAATAATTACGAATCTGTATTCGGTTTGTCAAGATATGCAAGTAGATGAAAGTTAGCCTATTAAAAGTTCAGAAGTAAAGTAAGAAAAGAATATCTAATGATAAGTTTTCGTAGCAAGCACTAAAATATAAATTAGAATATCCAAAATGTTAGTAATAATGTCACAATTACGAATCTGTATTCGGTTTGTCAAGATATGCAAGTAGATGAAAGTTAGCCTATTAAAAGTTCAGAAGTAAAGTAAGAAAAGAATATCTAATGATAAGTTTTCGTAGCAAGCACTAAAATATAAATTAGAATATCCAAAATGTTAGTAATAATGTCACAATTACGAATCTGTATTCGGTTTGTCAAGATATGCAAGTAGATGAAAGTTAGCCTATTAAAAGTTCAGAAGTAAAGTAAGAAAAGAATATCTAATGATAAGTTTTCGTAGCAAGCACTAAAATATAAATTAGAATATCCAAAATGTTAGTAATAATGTCACAATTACGAATCTGTATTCGGTTTGTCAAGATATGCAAGTAGATGAAAGTTAGCCTATTAAAAGTTCAGAAGTAAAGTAAGAAAAGAATATCTAATGATAAGTTTTCGTAGGCAAGCACTAAAATATAAGTTAGAATATCCAAAATGTTAGTAATAATGTCACAATTACGAATCTGTATTCGGTTTGTCAAGATATGCAAGTAGATGAAAGTTAGCCTATTAAAAGTTCAGAAGTAAAGTAAGAAAAGAATATCTAATGTTAAGTTTTCGTAGCAAGCACTAAAATATAAATTAGAATATCCAAAATGTTAGTAATAATATAATAATTACGAATCTGTATTCGGTTTGTCAAGATATGCAAGTAGATGAAAGTTAGCCTATTAAAAGTTCAGAAGTAAAGTAAGAAAAGAATATCTAATGTTAAGTTTTCGTAGCAAGCACTAAAATATAAGTTAGAATATCCAAAATGTTAGTAATAATATAATAATTACGAATCTGTATTCGGTTTGTCAAGATATGCTTGTAGATGAAAGTTAGCCTATTAAAAGTTCAGAAGTAAAGTAAGAAAAGAATATCTAATGTTAAGTTTTCGTAGCAAGCACTAAAATATAAATTAGAATATCCAAAATGTTAGTAATAATATAATAATTACGAATCTGTATTCGGTTTGTCAAGATATGCAAGTAGATGAAAGTTAGCCTATTAAAAGTTCAGAAGTAAAGTAAGAAAAGAATATCTAATGATAAGTTTTCGTAGCAAGCACTAAAATATAAGTTAGAATATCCAAAATGTTAGTAATAATATAATAATTACGAATCTGTATTCGGTTTGTCAAGATATGCTTGTAGATGAAAGTTAGCCTATTAAAAGTTCAGAAGTAAAGTAAGAAAAGAATATCTAATGTTAAGTTTTCGTAGCAAGCACTAAAATATAAATTAGAATATCCAAATGTTAGTAATAATGTCACAATTACGAATCTGTATTCGGTTTGTCAAGATATGCAAGTAGATGAAAGTTAGCCTATTAAAAGTTCAGAAGTAAAGTAAGAAAAGAATATCTAATGATAAGTTTTCGTAGCAAGCACTAAAATATAAGTTAGAATATCAAAATGTTAGTAATAATATAATAATTACGAATCTGTATTCGGTTAGTCAAGATATGCTTGTAGATGAAAGTTAGTCTATAGAAAAGTGAAGAAGTAAAGTAAGAAAAGAAGATAGAATTTAAGTTTTAAGGAGTATGTTTTGAGAAGTAATAAGTATTTAGAAAAGTGAAGAAGTAAAGTAAGAAATTAAAATCTAATGATAAGTTTTCGTAGCAAGCACTAAAATATGAGTTAGATATCCAAAATGTTAGTAATTATGTCACAATTACGAATCTGTATTCGGTTAGTCAAGATATGCTTGTAGATGAAAGTTAGTCTATAGAAAAGTGAAGAAGTAAAGTAAGAAAAGAAGATAGAATTTAAGTTTTAAGGAGTATGTTTTGAGAAGTAATAAGTATTTAGAAAAGTGAAGAAGTAAAGTAAGAAATTAAAATCTAATGATAAGTTTTCGTAGCAAGCACTAAAATATGAGTTAGAATATCCAAAATGTTAGTAGTAATATAATAATTACGAATCTGTATTCGTTTAGTCAAGATATGCTTGTAGATGAAAGTTAGTCTATAGAAAAGTGAAGAAGTAAAGTAAGAAAAGAAGATAGAATTTAAGTTTTAAGGAGTATGTTTTGAGAAGTAATAAGTATTTAGAAAAGTGAAGAAGTAAAGTAAGAAATTAAAATCTAATGATAAGTTTTCGTAGCAAGCACTAAAATATGAGTTAGAATATCCAAAATGTTAGTAATTATGTCACAATTACGAATCTGTATTCGGTTAGTCAAGATATGCTTGTAGATGAAAGTTAGCCTATAGAAAAGTTCAGAAGTAAAGTAAGAAAAGAATATCTAATGATAAGTTTTCGTAGCAAGCACTAAAATATAAAATTAGAATATCCAAAATGTTAGTAATAATATAATAATTACGAATCTGTATTCGGTTTGTCAAGATATGCAAGTAGATGAAAGTTAGCCTATTAAAAGTTCAGAAGTAAAGTAAGAAAAGAATATCTAATGTTAAGTTTTCGTAGCAAGCACTAAAATATAAATTAGAATATCCAAAAATGTTAGTAATAATGTCACAATTACGAATCTGTATTCGGTTTGTCAAGATATGCAAGTAGATGAAAGTTAGCCTATTAAAAGTTCAGAAGTAAAGTAAGAAAAGAATATCTAATGATAAGTTTTCGTAGCAAGCACTAAAATATAAGTTAGAATATCCCAAAATGTTAGTAATAATATAATAATTACGAATCTGTATTCGGTTAGTCAAGATATGCAAGTAGATGAAAGTTAGTCTATTAAAAGTGAAGAAGTAAAGTAAGAAAAGAATATAGAATGTTAAGTTTTAAGGAGTATGCAAGTAGATGAAAGTTAAGTATTAGAAAAGTTCAGAAGTAAAGTAAGAAAAAATATCTAATGATAAGTTTTCGTAGCAAGCACTAAAATATAAGTTAGAATATCCAAAATGTTAGTAATAATATAATAATTACGAATCTGTATTCGGTTTGTCAAGATATGCAAGTAGATGAAAGTTAGTCTATTAAAAGTGAAGAAGTAAAGTAAGAAAAGAATATCTAATGATAGAAAGCACTTATAAGTTAGAATATCCAAAATGAGTATGTTTAATTACGAATCTGTAATCGGTTTGTCAAGTATTTGTAGAAAAGTGAAGAAAGTAAAGTAAGAAATTAAATATCTAATGATAAGTTTTCGTAGCAAGCACTAAAATATGAGTTAGAATATCCAAAATGTTAGTAGTAATATAATAATTACGAATCTGTATTCGTTTAGTCAAGATATGCTTGTAGATGAAAGTTAGTCTATTGAAAAGTGAAGAAGTAAAGTAAAGTATCTAATGAAAGTTTTCGTAGAAGCACTAAAATTAAGTTAGAAAATCCAAAATGTTAGTAATAAGGAATCTGTATTCGTTTGTCAAGATATGCTTGGAGATGTAATAAGTATTGAAAAGTGAAGAAGTAAAGTAAGAAATTAAATATCTAATGATAAGTTTTCGTAGCAAGCACTAAAATATGAGTTAGAATATCCAAAATGTTAGTAATAATGTCACAATTACGAATCTGTATTCGGTTAGTCAAGATATGCAAGTAGATGAAAGTTAGTCTATAGAAAAGTGAAGAAGTAAAGTAAGAAAAGAAGATAGAATTTCAGTTTTAAGGAGTATGTTTTGAGAAGTAATAAGTATTTAGAAAAGTGAAGAAGTAAAGTAAGAAAAAATATCTAATGATAAGTTTTCGTAGCAAGCACTAAAATATGAATTAGAATATCCAAAATGTTAGTAGTAATGTCATAATTACGAATCTGTATTCGGTTTGTCAAGATATGCAAGTAGATGAAAGTTAGTCTATAGAAAAGTTCAGAAGTAAAGTAAGAAAAGAATATCTAATGATAAGTTTTCGTAGTATGTTTTGAGAAGTAATATAATATTTACGAATCTGAAGAAGTAAAGTAAGATATGCGAATCTAATGATAAGGTTTGTCAAGCACTAAAAATATAAATTAGAATATCCAAAATGTTAGTAATTATGTCACAATTACGAATCTGTATTCGGTTTGTCAAGATATGCAAGAAAGTTAGATAGAAAGTGAAGAAGTAAAGTAAGAAAAGAAGATATTAAAAGGAGTTCAGAAGTAATAGTATTTAGAAAAGTGAAGAAGTAAAGTAAGAAATTAAAATCTAATGATAAGTTTTCGTAGCAAGCACTAAAATATGAGTTAGAATATCTAAAATGTTAGTAGTAATATAACAATTACGAATCTGTATTCGGTTTGTCAAGATATGCTTGTAGATGAAAGTTAGCCTATAGAAAAGTGAAGAAGTAAAGTAAGAAAAGAAGATAGAATTTCAGTTTTAAGGAGTATGTTTTGAGAAGTAATAAGTATTTAGAAAAGTGAAGAAGTAAAGTAAGAAAAAATATCTAATGATAAGTTTTCGTAGCAAGCACTAAAATATAAGTTAGAATATCCTAAAATGTTAGTAATTATGTCACAATTACGAATCTGTATTCGGTTTGTCAAGATATGCTTGTAGATGAAAGTTAGCCTATAGAAAAGTGAAGAAGTAAAGTAAGAAAAGAAGATAGAATTTAAGTTTTAAGGAGTATGCTTTGAGAAGTAATAAGTATTTAGAAAAGTGAAGAAGTAAAGTAAGAAAAAATATCTAATGATAAGTATTCGTAGCAAGCACTAAAATATGAGTTAGAATATCCAAAATGTTAGTAATAATATCACAATTACGAATCTGTATTCGTTTGTCAAGATATGCTTGTAGATGAAAGTTAGTCTATAGAAAAGTGAAGAAGTAAAGTAAGAAAAGAAGATAGAATTTAAGTTTTAAGGAGTATGTTTTGAGAAGTAATAAGTATTTAGAAAAGTGAAGAAGTAAAGTAAGAAAAGAAAATCTAATGATAAGTTTTCGTAGCAAGCACTAAAATATGAGTTTAGAATATCTAAAATGTTAGTAATAATGTCACAATTACGAATCTGTATTCGGTTTGTCAAGATATGCTTGTAGATGAAAGTTAGCCTATAGAAAAGTGAAGAAGTAAAGTAAGAAAAGAAGATAGAATTTAAGTTTTAAGGAGTATGTTTTGAGAAGTAATAAGTATTTAGAAAAGTGAAGAAGTAAAAGTAAGAAAAGAATATCTAATGATAAGTATTCGTAGCAAGCACTAAAATATAAGTTAGAATATCTAAAATGTTAGTAGTAATGTAACAATTACGAATCTGTATTCGTTTGTCAAGATATGCTTGTAGATGAAAGTTAGCCTATAGAAAAGTGAAGAAGTAAAGTAAGAAAAGAAGATAGAATTTAAGTTTTAAGGAGTATGTTTTGAGAAGTAATAAGTATTTAGAAAAGTGAAGAAGTAAAGTAAGAAAAAATATCTAATGATAAGTTTTCGTAGCAAGCACTAAAATATGAGTTAGAATATCTAAAATATTAGTAATAATGTCACAATTACGAATCTGTATTCGGTTTAGTCAAGATATGCTTGTAGATGAAAGTTAGTCTATAGAAAAGTGAAGAAGTAAAGTAAGAAAAGAAGATAGAATTTCAGTTTTAAGGAGTATGCTTTGAGAAGTAATAAGTATTTAGAAAAGTGAAGAAGTAAAGTAAGAAAAGAATATCTAATGATAAGTATTCGTAGCAAGCACTAAAATATGAGTTAGAATATCTAAAATGTTAGTAGTAATATCACAATTACGAATCTGTATTCGTTTAGTCAAGATATGCTTGTAGATGAAAGTTAGTCTATGAAAAGTGAAGAAGTAAAGTAAGAAAAGAAGATAGAATTTCAGTTTTAAGGAGTATGCTTTGAGAAGTAATAAGTATTTAGAAAAGTGAAGAAGTAAAGTAAGAAAAAATATCTAATGATAAGTTTTCGTAGCAAGCACTAAAATATGAGTTAGAATATCTAAAATATTAGTAATAATGTCACAATTACGAATCTGTATTCGGTTTGTCAAGATATGCTTGTAGATGAAAGTTAGTCTATGAAAAGTGAAGAAGTAAAGTAAGAAAAGAAGATAGAATTTCAGTTTTAAGGAGTATGTTTTGAGAAGTAATAAGTATTTAGAAAAGTGAAGAAGTAAAGTAAGAAAAGAATATCTAATGATAAGTTTTCGTAGCAAGCACTAAAATATGAGTTAGAATATCTAAAATGTTAGTAGTAATGTAACAATTACGAATCTGTATTCGTTTAGTCAAGATATGCTTGTAGATGAAAGTTAGTCTATAGAAAAGTGAAGAAGTAAAGTAAGAAAAGAAGATAGAATTTCAGTTTTAAGGAGTATGCTTTGAGAAGTAATAAGTATTTAGAAAAGTGAAGAAGTAAAGTAAGAAAAAATATCTAATGATAAGTTTTCGTAGCAAGCACTAAAATATAAGTTAGAATATCTAAAATGTTAGTAATAATGTCACAATTACGAATCTGTATTCGTTTGTCAAGATATGCTTGTAGATGAAAGTTAGTCTATAGAAAAGTGAAGAAGTAAAGTAAGAAAAGAAGATAGAATTTCAGTTTTAAGGAGTATGCTTTGAGAAGTAATAAGTATTTAGAAAAGTGAAGAAGTAAAGTAAGAAAAAATATCTAATGATAAGTATTCGTAGCAAGCACTAAAATATGAGTTAGAATATCCAAAATGTTAGTAATTATGTCACAATTACGAATCTGTATTCGGTTAGTCAAGATATGCTTGTAGATGAAAGTTAGTCTATAGAAAAGTGAAGAAGTAAAGTAAGAAAAGAAGATAGAATTTAAGTTTTAAGGAGTATGTTTTGAGAAGTAATAAGTATTTAGAAAAGTGAAGAAGTAAAGTAAGAAATTAAAATCTAATGATAAGTTTTCGTAGCAAGCACTAAAATATGAGTTAGAATATCCAAAATGTTAGTAGTAATATAATAATTACGAATCTGTATTCGTTTAGTCAAGATATGCTTGTAGATGAAAGTTAGTCTATAGAAAAGTGAAGAAGTAAAGTAAGAAAAGAAGATAGAATTTAAGTTTTAAGGAGTATGTTTTGAGAAGTAATAAGTATTTAGAAAAGTGAAGAAGTAAAGTAAGAAATTAAAATCTAATGATAAGTTTTCGTAGCAAGCACTAAAATATGAGTTAGAATATCCAAAATGTTAGTAATTATGTCACAATTACGAATCTGTATTCGTTTAGTCAAGATATGCTTGTAGATGAAAGTTAGTCTATAGAAAAGTGAAGAAGTAAAGTAAGAAAAGAAGATAGAATTTAAGTTTTAAGGAGTATGTTTTGAGAAGTAATAAGTATTTAGAAAAGTGAAGAAGTAAAGTAAGAAATTAAAATCTAATGATAAGTTTTCGTAGCAAGCACTAAAATATGAGTTAGAATATCCAAAATGTTAGTAGTAATATAATAATTACGAATCTGTATTCGTTTAGTCAAGATATGCTTGTAGATGAAAGTTAGTCTATAGAAAAGTGAAGAAGTTAAGTAAGAAAAGAAGATAGAATTTAAGTTTTAAGGAGTATGTTTTGAGAAGTAATAAGTATTTAGAAAAGTGAAGAAGTAAAGTAAGAAATTAAAATCTAATGATAAGTTTTCGTAGCAAGCACTAAATATGAGTTAGAATATCCAAAATGTTAGTAGTAATATAATAATTACGAATCTGTATTCGTTTAGTCAAGATATGCTTGTAGATGAAAGTTAGTCTATAGAAAAGTGAAGAAGTAAAGTAAGAAAAGAAGATAGAATTTAAGTTTTAAGGAGTATGTTTTGAGAAGTAATAAGTATTTAGAAAAGTGAAGAAGTAAAGTAAGAAATTAAAATTAATGATAAGTTTTCGTAGCAAGCACTAAAATATGAGTTAGAATATCCAAAATGTTAGTAATTATGTCACAATTACGAATCTGTATTCGGTTAGTCAAGATATGCTTGTAGATGAAAGTTAGTCTATAGAAAAGTGAAGAAGTAAAGTAAGAAAAGAAGATAGAATTTAAGTTTTAAGGAGTATGTTTTGAGAAGTAATAAGTATTTAGAAAAGTGAAGAAGTAAAGTAAGAAATTAAAATCTAATGATAAGTTTTCGTAGCAAGCACTAAAATATGAGTTAGAATATCCAAAATGTTAGTAGTAATATAATAATTACGAATCTGTATTCGTTTAGTCAAGATATGCTTGTAGATGAAAGTTAGTCTATAGAAAAGTGAAGAAGTAAAGTAAGAAAAGAAGATAGAATTTAAGTTTTAAGGAGTATGTTTTGAGAAGTAATAAGTATTTAGAAAAGTGAAGAAGTAAAGTAAGAAATTAAAATCTAATGATAAGTTTTCGTAGCAAGCACTAAAATATGAGTTAGAATATCCAAAATGTTAGTAATTATGTCACAATTACGAATCTGTATTCGTTTAGTCAAGATATGCTTGTAGATGAAAGTTAGTCTATAGAAAAGTGAAGAAGTAAAGTAAGAAAAGAAGATAGAATTTAAGTTTTAAGGAGTATGTTTTGAGAAGTAATAAGTATTTAGAAAAGTGAAGAAGTAAAGTAAGAAATTAAAATCTAATGATAAGTTTTCGTAGCAAGCACTAAAATATGAGTTAGAATATCCAAAATGTTAGTAGTAATATAATAATTACGAATCTGTATTCGTTTAGTCAAGATATGCTTGTAGATGAAAGTTAGTCTATAGAAAAGTGAAGAAGTAAAGTAAGAAAAGAAGATAGAATTTAAGTTTTAAGGAGTATGTTTTGAGAAGTAATAAGTATTTAGAAAGTGAAGAAGTAAAGTAAGAAATTAAAATCTAATGATAAGTTTTCGTAGCAAGCACTAAAATATGAGTTAGAATATCCAAAATGTTAGTAATTATGTCACAATTACGAATCTGTATTCGGTAGTCAAGATATGCTTGTAGATGAAAGTTAGTCTATAGAAAAGTGAAGAAGTAAAGTAAGAAAAGAAGATAGAATTTAAGTTTTAAGGAGTATGTTTTGAGAAGTAATAAGTATTTAGAAAAGTGAAGAAGTAAAGTAAGAAATTAAAATCTAATGATAAGTTTTCGTAGCAAGCACTAAAATATGAGTTAGAATATCCAAAATGTTAGTAGTAATATAATAATTACGAATCTGTATTCGTTTAGTCAAGATATGCTTGTAGATGAAAGTTAGTCTATAGAAAAGTGAAGAAGTAAAGTAAGAAAAGAAGATAGAATTTAAGTTTTAAGGAGTATGTTTTGAGAAGTAATAAGTATTTAGAAAAGTGAAGAAGTAAAGTAAGAAATTAAAATCTAATGATAAGTTTTCGTAGCAAGCACTAAAATATGAGTTAGAATATCCAAAATGTTAGTAATTATGTCACAATTACGAATCTGTATTCGTTTAGTCAAGATATGCTTGTAGATGAAAGTTAGTCTATAGAAAAGTGAAGAAGTAAAGTAAGAAAAGAAGATAGAATTTAAGTTTTAAGGAGTATGTTTTGAGAAGTAATAAGTATTTAGAAAAGTGAAGAAGTAAAGTAAGAAATTAAAAATCTAATGATAAGTTTTCGTAGCAAGCACTAAAATATGAGTTAGAATATCCAAAATGTTAGTAGTAATATAATAATTACGAATCTGTATTCGTTTAGTCAAGATATGCTTGTAGATGAAAGTTAGTCTATAGAAAAGTGAAGAAGTAAAGTAAGAAAAGAAGATAGAATTTAAGTTTTAAGGAGTATGTTTTGAGAAGTAATAAGTATTTAGAAAAGTGAAGAAGTAAAGTAAGAAATTAAAATCTAATGATAAGTTTTCGTAGCAAGCACTAAAATATGAGTTAGAATATCCAAAATGTTAGTAATTATGTCACAATTACGAATCTGTATTCGGTTAGTCAAGATATGCTTGTAGATGAAAGTTAGTCTATAGAAAAGTGAAGAAGTAAAGTAAGAAAAGAAGATAGAATTTAAGTTTTAAGGAGTATGTTTTGAGAAGTAATAAGTATTTAGAAAAGTGAAGAAGTAAAGTAAGAAATTAAAATCTAATGATAAGTTTTCGTAGCAAGCACTAAAATATGAGTTAGAATATCCAAAATGTTAGTAATTATGTCACAATTACGAATCTGTATTCGTTTAGTCAAGATATGCTTGTAGATGAAAGTTAGTCTATAGAAAAGTGAAGAAGTAAAGTAAGAAAAGAAGATAGAATTTAAGTTTTAAGGAGTATGTTTTGAGAAGTAATAAGTATTTAGAAAAGTGAAGAAGTAAAGTAAGAAATTAAAATCTAATGATAAGTTTTCGTAGCAAGCACTAAAATATGAGTTAGAATATCCAAAATGTTAGTAGTAATATAATAATTACGAATCTGTATTCGTTTAGTCAAGATATGCTTGTAGATGAAAGTTAGTCTATAGAAAAGTGAAGAAGTAAAGTAAGAAAAGAAGATAGAATTTAAGTTTTAAGGAGTATGTTTTGAGAAGTAATAAGTATTTAGAAAAGTGAAGAAGTAAGTAAGAAATTAAAATCTAATGATAAGTTTCGTAGCAAGCACTAAAATATGAGTTAGAATATCCAAAATGTTAGTAATTATGTCACAATTACGAATCTGTATTCGGTTAGTCAAGATATGCTTGTAGATGAAAGTTAGTCTATAGAAAAGTGAAGAAGTAAAGTAAGAAAAGAAGATAGAATTTCAGTTTTAAGGAGTATGTTTTGAGAAGTAATAAGTATTTAGAAAAGTGAAGAAGTAAAGTAAGAAATTAAAATCTAATGATAAGTTTTCGTAGCAAGCACTAAAATATAGTGCTTGCTACGAAAACTTATCATTAGATTTTAATTTCTTACTTTACTTCTTCACTTTTCTAAATACTTATTACTTCTCAAAACATTACTCCTTAAAACTGAAATTCTATCTTCTTTTCTTACTTTACTTCTTCACTTTTCTATAGACTAACTTTCATCTACAAGCATATCTTGACTAACCGAATACAGATTCGTAATTGTGACATAATTACTAACATTTTGGATATTCTAACTCATATTTTAGTGCTTGCTACGAAAACTTATCATTAGATTTTAATTTCTTACTTTACTTCTTCACTTTTCTAAATACTTATTACTTCTCAAAACATACTCCTTAAAACTTAAATTCTATCTTCTTTTCTTACTTTACTTCTTCACTTTTCTATAGACTAACTTTCATCTACAAGCATATCTTGACTAAACGAATACAGATTCGTAATTATTATATTACTACTAACATTTTGGATATTCTAACTCATATTTTAGTGCTTGCTACGAAAACTTATCATTAGATTTTAATTTCTTACTTTACTTCTTCACTTTTCTAAATACTTATTACTTCTCAAAACATACTCCTTAAAACTTAAATTCTATCTTCTTTTCTTACTTTACTTCTTCACTTTTCTATAGACTAACTTTCATCTACAAGCATATCTTGACCTAAAACGAATACAGATTCGTAATTGTGACATAATTACTAACATTTTGGATATTCTAACTCATATTTTAGTGCTTGCTACGAAAACTTATCATTAGATTTTAATTTCTTACTTTACTTCTTCACTTTTCTAAATACTTATTACTTCTCAAACATACTCCTTAAAACTTAAATTCTATCTTCTTTTCTTACTTTACTTCTTCACTTTTCTATAGACTAACTTTCATCTACAAGCATATCTTGACTAACCGAATACAGATTCGTAATTGTGACATAATTACTAACATTTTGGATATTCTAACTCATATTTTAGTGCTTGCTACGAAAACTTATCATTAGATTATTAATTTCTTACTTTACTTCTTCACTTTTCTAAATACTTATTACTTCTCAAAACATACTCCTTAAAACTTAAATTCTATCTTCTTTTCTTACTTTACTTCTTCACTTTTCTATAGACTAACTTTCATCTACAAGCATATCTTGACTAAACGAATACAGATTCGTAATTATTATATTACTACTAACATTTTGGATATTCTAACTCATATTTTAGTGCTTGCTACGAAAACTTATCATTAGATTTTAATTTCTTACTTTACTTCTTCACTTTTCTAAATACTTATTACTTCTCAAAACATACTCCTTAAAACTTAAATTCTATCTTCTTTTCTTACTTTACTTCTTCACTTTTCTATAGACTAACTTTCATCTACAAGCATATCTTGACTAAACGAATACAGATTCGTAATTGTGACATAATTACTAACATTTTGGATATTCTAACTCATATTTTAGTGCTTGCTACGAAAACTTATCATTAGATTTTAATTTCTTACTTTACTTCTTCACTTTTCTAAATACTTATTACTTCTCAAAACATACTCCTTAAAACTTAAATTCTATCTTCTTTTCTTACTTTACTTCTTCACTTTTCTATAGACTAACTTTCATCTACAAGCATATCTTGACTAAACGAATACAGATTCGTAATTATTATATTACTACTAACATTTTGGATATTCTAACTCATATTTTAGTGCTTGCTACGAAAACTTATCATTAGATTTTAATTTCTTACTTTACTTCTTCACTTTTCTAAATACTTATTACTTCTCAAAACATACTCCTTAAAACTTAAATTCTATCTTCTTTTCTTACTTTACTTCTTCACTTTTCTATAGACTAACTTTCATCTACAAGCATATCTTGACTAACCGAATACAGATTCGTAATTGTGACATAATTACTAACATTTTGGATATTCTAACTCATATTTTAGTGCTTGCTACGAAAACTTATCATTAGATTTTAATTTCTTACTTTACTTCTTCACTTTTCTAAATACTTATTACTTCTCAAAACATACTCCTTAAAAACTTAAATTCTATCTTCTTTTCTTACTTTACTTCTTCACTTTTCTATAGACTAACTTTCATCTACAAGCATATCTTGACTAAACGAATACAGATTCGTAATTATTATATTACTACTAACATTTTGGATATTCTAACTCATATTTTAGTGCTTGCTACGAAAACTTATCATTAGATTTTAATTTCTTACTTTACTTCTTCACTTTTCTAAATACTTATTACTTCTCAAAACATACTCCTTAAAACTTAAATTCTATCTTCTTTTCTTACTTTACTTCTTCACTTTTCTATAGACTAACTTTCATCTACAAGCATATCTTGACTAAACGAATACAGATTCGTAATTGTGACATAATTACTAACATTTTGGATATTCTAACTCATATTTTAGTGCTTGCTACGAAAACTTATCATTAGATTTTAATTTCTTACTTTACTTCTTCACTTTTCTAAATACTTATTACTTCTCAAAACATACTCCTTAAAACTTAAATTCTATCTTCTTTTCTTACTTTACTTCTTCACTTTTCTATAGACTAACTTTCATCTACAAGCATATCTTGACTAAACGAATACAGATTCGTAATTATTATATTACTACTAACATTTTGGATATTCTAACTCATATTTTAGTGCTTGCTACGAAAACTTATCATTAGATTTTAATTTCTTACTTTACTTCTTCACTTTTCTAAATACTTATTACTTCTCAAAACATACTCCTTAAAACTTAAATTCTATCTTCTTTTCTTACTTTACTTCTTCACTTTTCTATAGACTAACTTTCATCTACAAGCATATCTTGACTAACCGAATACAGATTCGTAATTGTGACATAATTACTAACATTTTGGATATTCTAACTCATATTTTAGTGCTTGCTACGAAAACTTATCATTAGATTTTAATTTCTTACTTTACTTCTTCACTTTTCTAAATACTTATTACTTCTCAAAACATACTCCTTAAAACTTAAATTCTATCTTCTTTTCTTACTTTACTTCTTCACTTTTCTATAGACTAACTTTCATCTACAAGCATATCTTGACTAAACGAATACAGATTCGTAATTATTATATTACTACTAACATTTTGGATATTCTAACTCATATTTTAGTGCTTGCTACGAAAACTTATCATTAGATTTTAATTTCTTACTTTACTTCTTCACTTTTCTAAATACTTATTACTTCTCAAAACATACTCCTTAAAACTTAAATTCTATCTTCTTTTCTTACTTTACTTCTTCACTTTTCTATAGACTAACTTTCATCTACAAGCATATCTTGACTAAACGAATACAGATTCGTAATTATTATATTACTACTAACATTTTGGATATTCTAACCTCATATTTTAGTGCTTGCTACGAAAACTTATCATTAGATTTTAATTTCTTACTTTACTTCTTCACTTTTCTAAATACTTATTACTTCTCAAAACATACTCCTTAAAACTTAAATTCTATCTTCTTTTCTTACTTTACTTCTTCACTTTTCTATAGACTAACTTTCATCTACAAGCATATCTTGACTAAACGAATACAGATTCGTAATTGTGACATAATTACTAACATTTTGGATATTCTAACTCATATTTTAGTGCTTGCTACGAAAACTTATCATTAGATTTTAATTTCTTACTTTACTTCTTCACTTTTCTAAATACTTATTACTTCTCAAAACATACTCCTTAAAACTTAAATTCTATCTTCTTTTCTTACTTTACTTCTTCACTTTTCTATAGACTAACTTTCATCTACAAGCATATCTTGACTAAACGAATACAGATTCGTAATTATTATATTACTACTAACATTTTGGATATTCTAACTCATATTTTAGTGCTTGCTACGAAAACTTATCATTAGATTTTAATTTCTTACTTTACTTCTTCACTTTTCTAAATACTTATTACTTCTCAAAACATACTCCTTAAAACTTAAATTCTATCTTCTTTTCTTACTTTACTTCTTCACTTTTCTATAGACTAACTTTCATCTACAAGCATATCTTGACTAACCGAATACAGATTCGTAATTGTGACATAATTACTAACATTTTGGATATTCTAACTCATATTTTAGTGCTTGCTACGAAAACTTATCATTAGATTTTAATTTCTTACTTTACTTCTTCACTTTTCTAAATACTTATTACTTCTCAAAACATACTCCTTAAAAACTTAAATTCTATCTTCTTTTCTTACTTTACTTCTTCACTTTTCTATAGACTAACTTTCATCTACAAGCATATCTTGACTAAACGAATACAGATTCGTAATTGTGACATAATTACTAACATTTTGGATATTCTAACTCATATTTTAGTGCTTGCTACGAAAACTTATCATTAGATTTTAATTTCTTACTTTACTTCTTCACTTTTCTAAATACTTATTACTTCTCAAAACATACTCCTTAAAACTTAAATTCTATCTTCTTTTCTTACTTTACTTCTTCACTTTTCTATAGACTAACTTTCATCTACAAGCATATCTTGACTAAACGAATACAGATTCGTAATTATTATATTACTACTAACATTTTGGATATTCTAACTCATATTTTAGTGCTTGCTACGAAAACTTATCATTAGATTTTAATTTCTTACTTTACTTCTTCACTTTTCTAAATACTTATTACTTCTCAAAACATACTCCTTAAAACTTAAATTCTATCTTCTTTTCTTACTTTACTTCTTCACTTTTCTATAGACTAACTTTCATCTACAAGCATATCTTGACTAACCGAATACAGATTCGTAATTGTGACATAATTACTAACATTTTGGATATTCTAACTCATATTTTAGTGCTTGCTACGAAAAACTTATCATTAGATTTTAATTTCTTACTTTACTTCTTCACTTTTCTAAATACTTATTACTTCTCAAAACATACTCCTTAAAACTTAAATTCTATCTTCTTTTCTTACTTTACTTCTTCACTTTTCTATAGACTAACTTTCATCTACAAGCATATCTTGACTAAACGAATACAGATTCGTAATTATTATATTACTACTAACATTTTGGATATTCTAACTCATATTTTAGTGCTTGCTACGAAAACTTATCATTAGATTTTAATTTCTTACTTTACTTCTTCACTTTTCTAAATACTTATTACTTCTCAAAACATACTCCTTAAAACTTAAATTCTATCTTCTTTTCTTACTTTACTTCTTCACTTTTCTATAGACTAACTTTCATCTACAAGCATATCTTGACTAAACGAATACAGATTCGTAATTGTGACATAATTACTAACATTTTGGATATTCTAACTCATATTTTAGTGCTTGCTACGAAAACTTATCATTAGATTTTAATTTCTTACTTTACTTCTTCACTTTTCTAAATACTTATTACTTCTCAAACATACTCCTTAAAACTTAAATTCTATCTTCTTTTCTTACTTTACTTCTTCACTTTTCTATAGACTAACTTTCATCTACAAGCATATCTTGACTAAACGAATACAGATTCGTAATTATTATATTACTACTAACATTTTGGATATTCTAACTCATATTTTAGTGCTTGCTACGAAAACTTATCATTAGATTTTAATTTCTTACTTTACTTCTTCACTTTTCTAAATACTTATTACTTCTCAAAACATACTCCTTAAAACTTAAATTCTATCTTCTTTTCTTACTTTACTTCTTCACTTTTCTATAGACTAACTTTCATCTACAAGCATATCTTGACTAACCGAATACAGATTCGTAATTGTGACATAATTACTAACATTTTGGATATTCTAACTCATATTTTAGTGCTTGCTACGAAAACTTATCATTAGATTTTAATTTCTTACTTTACTTCTTCACTTTTCTAAATACTTATTACTTCTCAAAACATACTCCTTAAAACTTAAATTCTATCTTCTTTTCTTACTTTACTTCTTCACTTTTCTATAGACTAACTTTCATCTACAAGCATATCTTGACTAAACGAATACAGATTCGTAATTATTATATTACTACTAACATTTTGGATATTCTAACTCATATTTTAGTGCTTGCTACGAAAACTTATCATTAGATTTTAATTTCTTACTTTACTTCTTCACTTTTCTAAATACTTATTACTTCTCAAAACATACTCCTTAAAACTTAAATTCTATCTTCTTTTCTTACTTTACTTCTTCACTTTTCTATAGACTAACTTTCATCTACAAGCATATCTTGACTAAACGAATACAGATTCGTAATTGTGACATAATTACTAACATTTTGGATATTCTAACTCATATTTTAGTGCTTGCTACGAAAACTTATCATTAGATTTTAATTTCTTACTTTACTTCTTCACTTTTCTAAATACTTATTACTTCTCAAAACATACTCCTTAAAACTTAAATTCTATCTTCTTTTCTTACTTTACTTCTTCACTTTTCTATAGACTAACTTTCATCTACAAGCATATCTTGACTAAACGAATACAGATTCGTAATTATTATATTACTACTAACATTTTGGATATTCTAACTCATATTTTAGTGCTTGCTACGAAAACTTATCATTAGATTTTAATTTCTTACTTTACTTCTTCACTTTTCTAAATACTTATTACTTCTCAAAACATACTCCTTAAAACTTAAATTCTATCTTCTTTTCTTACTTTACTTCTTCACTTTTCTATAGACTAACTTTCATCTACAAGCATATCTTGACTAACCGAATACAGATTCGTAATTGTGACATAATTACTAACATTTTGGATATTCTAACTCATATTTTAGTGCTTGCTACGAAAACTTATCATTAGATTTTAATTTCTTACTTTACTTCTTCACTTTTCTAAATACTTATTACTTCTCAAAACATACTCCTTAAAACTTAAATTCTATCTTCTTTTCTTACTTTACTTCTTCACTTTTCTATAGACTAACTTTCATCTACAAGCATATCTTGACTAAACGAATACAGATTCGTAATTATTATATTACTACTAACATTTTGGATATTCTAACTCATATTTTAGTGCTTGCTACGAAAACTTATCATTAGATTTTAATTTCTTACTTTACTTCTTCACTTTTCTAAATACTTATTACTTCTCAAAACATACTCCTTAAAACTTAAATTCTATCTTCTTTTCTTACTTTACTTCTTCACTTTTCTATAGACTAACTTTCATCTACAAGCATATCTTGACTAACCGAATACAGATTCGTAATTGTGACATAATTACTAACATTTTGGATATTCTAACTCATATTTTAGTGCTTGCTACGAAAACTTATCATTAGATTTTAATTTCTTACTTTACTTCTTCACTTTTCTAAATACTTATTACTTCTCAAAACATACTCCTTAAAACTTAAATTCTATCTTCTTTTCTTACTTTACTTCTTCACTTTTCTATAGACTAACTTTCATCTACAAGCATATCTTGACTAAACGAATACAGATTCGTAATTATTATATTACTACTAACATTTTGGATATTCTAACTCATATTTTAGTGCTTGCTACGAAAACTTATCATTAGATTTTAATTTCTTACTTTACTTCTTCACTTTTCTAAATACTTATTACTTCTCAAAACATACTCCTTAAAACTTAAATTCTATCTTCTTTTCTTACTTTACTTCTTCACTTTTCTATAGACTAACTTTCATCTACAAGCATATCTTGACTAACCGAATACAGATTCGTAATTGTGACATAATTACTAACATTTTGGATATTCTAACTCATATTTTAGTGCTTGCTACGAAAACTTATCATTAGATTTTAATTTCTTACTTTACTTCTTCACTTTTCTAAATACTTATTACTTCTCAAAAACATACTCCTTAAAACTTAAATTCTATCTTCTTTTCTTACTTTACTTCTTCACTTTTCTATAGACTAACTTTCATCTACAAGCATATCTTGACTAACCGAATACAGATTCGTAATTATTATATTATTACTAACATTTTGGATATTCTAACTTATATTTTAGTGCTTGCTACGAAAACTTATCATTAGATATTCTTTTCTTACTTTACTTCTGAACTTTTAATAGGCTAACTTTCATCTACTTGCATATCTTGACAAACCGAATACAGATTCGTAATTGTGACATTATTACTAACATTTTGGATATTCTAATTTATATTTTAGTGCTTGCTACGAAAACTTAACATTAGATATTCTTTTCTTACTTTACTTCTGAACTTTTAATAGGCTAACTTTCATCTACAAGCATATCTTGACAAACCGAATACAGATTCGTAATTATTATATTATTACTAACATTTTGGATATTCTAACTTATATTTTAGTGCTTGCTACGAAAACTTATCATTAGATATTCTTTTCTTACTTTACTTCTGAACTTTTCTATAGGCTAACTTTCATCTACAAGCATATCTTGACTAACCGAATACAGATTCGTAATTGTGACATAATTACTAACATTTTGGATATTCTAACTCATATTTTAGTGCTTGCTACGAAAACTTATCATTAGATTTTAATTTCTTACTTTACTTCTTCACTTTTCTAAATACTTATTACTTCTCAAAACATACTCCTTAAAACTTAAATTCTATCTTCTTTTCTTACTTTACTTCTTCACTTTTCTATAGACTAACTTTCATCTACAAGCATATCTTGACTAAACGAATACAGATTCGTAATTATTATATTACTACTAACATTTTGGATATTCTAACTCATATTTTAGTGCTTGCTACGAAAACTTATCATTAGATTTTAATTTCTTACTTTACTTCTTCACTTTTCTAAATACTTATTACTTCTCAAAACATACTCCTTAAAACTTAAATTCTATCTTCTTTTCTTACTTTACTTCTTCACTTTTCTATAGACTAACTTTCATCTACAAGCATATCTTGACTAACCGAATACAGATTCGTAATTGTGACATAATTACTAACATTTTGGATATTCTAACTCATATTTTAGTGCTTGCTACGAAAACTTATCATTAGATTTTAATTTCTTACTTTACTTCTTCACTTTTCTAAATACTTATTACTTCTCAAAACATACTCCTTAAAACTTAAATTCTATCTTCTTTTCTTACTTTACTTCTTCACTTTTCTATAGACTAACTTTCATCTACAAGCATATCTTGACTAACCGAATACAGATTCGTAATTATTATATTATTACTAACATTTTGGATATTCTAACTTATATTTTAGTGCTTGCTACGAAAACTTATCATTAGATATTCTTTTCTTACTTTACTTCTGAACTTTTAATAGGCTAACTTTCATCTACTTGCATATCTTGACAAACCGAATACAGATTCGTAATTGTGACATTATTACTAACATTTTGGATATTCTAATTTATATTTTAGTGCTTGCTACGAAAACTTAACATTAGATATTCTTTTCTTACTTTACTTCTGAACTTTTAATAGGCTAACTTTCATCTACAAGCATATCTTGACAAACCGAATACAGATTCGTAATTATTATATTATTACTAACATTTTGGATATTCTAACTTATATTTTAGTGCTTGCTACGAAAACTTATCATTAGATATTCTTTTCTTACTTTACTTCTGAACTTTTAATAGGCTAACTTTCATCTACTTGCATATCTTGACAAACCGAATACAGATTCGTAATTATTATATTATTACTAACATTTTGGATATTCTAATTTATATTTTAGTGCTTGCTACGAAAACTTAACATTAGATATTCTTTTCTTACTTTACTTCTGAACTTTTAATAGGCTAACTTTCATCTACAAGCATATCTTGACAAACCGAATACAGATTCGTAATTATTATATTATTACTAACATTTTGGATATTCTAACTTATATTTTAGTGCTTGCTACGAAAACTTAACATTAGATATTCTTTTCTTACTTTACTTCTGAACTTTTAATAGGCTAACTTTCATCTACAAGCATATCTTGACAAACCGAATACAGATTCGTAATTATTATATTATTACTAACATTTTGGATATTCTAACTTATATTTTAGTGCTTGCTACGAAAACTTAACATTAGATATTCTTTTCTTACTTTACTTCTGAACTTTTAATAGGCTAACTTTCATCTACTTGCATATCTTGACAAACCGAATACAGATTCGTAATTGTGACATTATTACTAACATTTTGGATATTCTAACTTATATTTTAGTGCTTGCTACGAAAACTTATCATTAGATATTCTTTTCTTACTTTACTTCTGAACTTTTAATAGGCTAACTTTCATCTACTTGCATATCTTGACAAACCGAATACAGATTCGTAATTGTGACATTATTACTAACATTTTGGATATTCTAATTTATATTTTAGTGCTTGCTACGAAAACTTATCATTAGATATTCTTTTCTTACTTTACTTCTGAACTTTTAATAGGCTAACTTTCATCTACTTGCATATCTTGACAAACCGAATACAGATTCGTAATTGTGACATTATTACTAACATTTTGGATATTCTAATTTATATTTTAGTGCTTGCTACGAAAACTTATCATTAGATATTCTTTTCTTACTTTACTTCTGAACTTTTAATAGGCTAACTTTCATCTACTTGCATATCTTGACAAACCGAATACAGATTCGTAATTGTGACATTATTACTAACATTTTGGATATTCTAATTTATATTTTAGTGCTTGCTACGAAAACTTATCATTAGATATTCTTTTCTTACTTTACTTCTGAACTTTTAATAGGCTAACTTTCATCTACTTGCATATCTTGACAAACCGAATACAGATTCGTAATTATTATATTATTACTAACATTTTGGATATTCTAATTTATATTTTAGTGCTTGCTACGAAAACTTAACATTAGATATTCTTTTCTTACTTTACTTCTGAACTTTTAATAGGCTAACTTTCATCTACAAGCATATCTTGACAAACCGAATACAGATTCGTAATTATTATATTATTACTAACATTTTGGATATTCTAATTTATATTTTAGTGCTTGCTACGAAAACTTAACATTAGATATTCTTTTCTTACTTTACTTCTGAACTTTTAATAGGCTAACTTTCATCTACTTGCATATCTTGACAAACCGAATACAGATTCGTAATTATTATATTATTACTAACATTTTGGATATTCTAATTTATATTTTAGTGCTTGCTACGAAAACTTATCATTAGATATTCTTTTCTTACTTTACTTCTGAACTTTTAATAGGCTAACTTTCATCTACTTGCATATCTTGACAAACCGAATACAGATTCGTAATTATTATATTATTACTAACATTTTGGATATTCTAATTTATATTTTAGTGCTTGCTACGAAAACTTAACATTAGATATTCTTTTCTTACTTTACTTCTGAACTTTTAATAGGCTAACTTTCATCTACAAGCATATCTTGACAAACCGAATACAGATTCGTAATTATTATATTATTACTAACATTTTGGATATTCTAACTTATATTTTAGTGCTTGCTACGAAAACTTATCATTAGATATTCTTTTCTTACTTTACTTCTGAACTTTTAATAGGCTAACTTTCATCTACTTGCATATCTTGACAAACCGAATACAGATTCGTAATTATTATATTATTACTAACATTTTGGATATTCTAATTTATATTTTAGTGCTTGCTACGAAAACTTATCATTAGATATTCTTTTCTTACTTTACTTCTGAACTTTTAATAGGCTAACTTTCATCTACTTGCATATCTTGACAAACCGAATACAGATTCGTAATTGTGACATTATTACTAACATTTTGGATATTCTAATTTATATTTTAGTGCTTGCTACGAAAACTTAACATTAGATATTCTTTTCTTACTTTACTTCTGAACTTTTAATAGGCTAACTTTCATCTACAAGCATATCTTGACAAACCGAATACAGATTCGTAATTATTATATTATTACTAACATTTTGGATATTCTAATTTATATTTTAGTGCTTGCTACGAAAACTTATCATTAGATATTCTTTTCTTACTTTACTTCTGAACTTTTAATAGGCTAACTTTCATCTACAAGCATATCTTGACAAACCGAATACAGATTCGTAATTATGATATTATTACTAACATTTTGGATATTCTAACTTATATTTTAGTGCTTGCTACGAAAACTTATCATTAGATATTCTTTTCTTACTTTACTTCTGAACTTTTAATAGGCTAACTTTCATCTACTTGCATATCTTGACAAACCGAATACAGATTCGTAATTGTGACATTATTACTAACATTTTGGATATTCTAATTTATATTTTAGTGCTTGCTACGAAAACTTATCATTAGATATTCTTTTCTTACTTTACTTCTGAACTTTTAATAGGCTAACTTTCATCTACTTGCATATCTTGACAAACCGAATACAGATTCGTAATTGTGACATTATTACTAACATTTTGGATATTCTAATTTATATTTTAGTGCTTGCTACGAAAACTTATCATTAGATATTCTTTTCTTACTTTACTTCTGAACTTTTAATAGGCTAACTTTCATCTACTTGCATATCTTGACAAACCGAATACAGATTCGTAATTGTGACATTATTACTAACATTTTGGATATTCTAATTTATATTTTAGTGCTTGCTACGAAAACTTAACATTAGATATTCTTTTCTTACTTTACTTCTGAACTTTTAATAGGCTAACTTTCATCTACAAGCATATCTTGACAAACCGAATACAGATTCGTAATTATTATATTATTACTAACATTTTGGATATTCTAACTTATATTTTAGTGCTTGCTACGAAAACTTATCATTAGATATTCTTTTCTTACTTTACTTCTGAACTTTTAATAGGCTAACTTTCATCTACTTGCATATCTTGACAAACCGAATACAGATTCGTAATTGTGACATTATTACTAACATTTTGGATATTCTAATTTATATTTTAGTGCTTGCTACGAAAACTTATCATTAGATATTCTTTTCTTACTTTACTTCTGAACTAATTAACTTTTCTTATATCTTTACTTTTCTTACTTTACTTCTGAACTTTTAATAGGCTAACTTTCATCTACTTGCATATCTTGACAAACCGAATACAGATTCGTAATTGTGACATTATTACTAACATTTTGGATATTCTAATTTATATTTTAGTGCTTGCTACGAAAACTTAACATTAGATATTCTTTTCTTACTTTACTTCTGAACTTTTAATAGGCTAACTTTCATCTACAAGCATATCTTGACAAACCGAATACAGATTCGTAATTGTGACATTATTACTAACATTTTGGATATTCTAACTTATATTTTAGTGCTTGCTACGAAAACTTATCATTAGATATTCTTTTCTTACTTTACTTCTGAACTTTTAATAGGCTAACTTTCATCTACAAGCATATCTTGACAAACCGAATACAGATTCGTAATTATTATATTATTACTAACATTTTGGATATTCTAACTTATATTTTAGTGCTTGCTACGAAAACTTATCATTAGATATTCTTTTCTTACTTTACTTCTGAACTTTTAATAGGCTAACTTTCATCTACTTGCATATCTTGACAAACCGAATACAGATTCGTAATTGTGACATTATTACTAACATTTTGGATATTCTAATTTATATTTTAGTGCTTGCTACGAAAACTTAACATTAGATATTCTTTTCTTACTTTACTTCTGAACTTTTAATAGGCTAACTTTCATCTACTTGCATATCTTGACAAACCGAATACAGATTCGTAATTATTATATTATTACTAACATTTTGGATATTCTAACTTATATTTTAGTGCTTGCTACGAAAACTTAACATTAGATATTCTTTTCTTACTTTACTTCTGAACTTTTAATAGGCTAACTTTCATCTACTTGCATATCTTGACAAACCGAATACAGATTCGTAATTATTATATTATTACTAACATTTTGGATATTCTAATTTATATTTTAGTGCTTGCTACGAAAACTTATCATTAGATATTCTTTTCTTACTTTACTTCTGAACTTTTAATAGGCTAACTTTCATCTACTTGCATATCTTGACAAACCGAATACAGATTCGTAATTATTACATTATTACTAACATTTTGGATATTCTAATTTATATTTTAGTGCTTGCTACGAAAACTTAACATTAGATATTCTTTTCTTACTTTACTTCTGAACTTTTAATAGGCTAACTTTCATCTACAAGCATATCTTGACAAACCGAATACAGATTCGTAATTATTATATTATTACTAACATTTTGGATATTCTAACTTATATTTTAGTGCTTGCTACGAAAACTTATCATTAGATATTCTTTTCTTACTTTACTTCTGAACTTTTAATAGGCTAACTTTCATCTACTTGCATATCTTGACAAACCGAATACAGATTCGTAATTATTATATTATTACTAACATTTTGGATATTCTAATTTATATTTTAGTGCTTGCTACGAAAACTTAACATTAGATATTCTTTTCTTACTTTACTTCTGAACTTTTAATAGGCTAACTTTCATCTACTTGCATATCTTGACAAACCGAATACAGATTCGTAATTGTGACATTATTACTAACATTTTGGATATTCTAACTTATATTTTAGTGCTTGCTACGAAAACTTATCATTAGATATTCTTTTCTTACTTTACTTCTGAACTTTTAATAGGCTAACTTTCATCTACTTGCATATCTTGACAAACCGAATACAGATTCGTAATTATTATATTATTACTAACATTTTGGATATTCTAACTTATATTTTAGTGCTTGCTACGAAAACTTATCATTAGATATTCTTTTCTTACTTTACTTCTGAACTTTTAATAGGCTAACTTTCATCTACTTGCATATCTTGACAAACCGAATACAGATTCGTAATTGTGACATTATTACTAACATTTTGGATATTCTAATTTATATTTTAGTGCTTGCTACGAAAACTTATCATTAGATATTCTTTTCTTACTTTACTTCTGAACTTTTAATAGGCTAACTTTCATCTACTTGCATATCTTGACAAACCGAATACAGATTCGTAATTATTATATTATTACTAACATTTTGGATATTCTAATTTATATTTTAGTGCTTGCTACGAAAACTTATCATTAGATATTCTTTTCTTACTTTACTTCTGAACTTTTAATAGGCTAACTTTCATCTACTTGCATATCTTGACAAACCGAATACAGATTCGTAATTATTATATTATTACTAACATTTTGGATATTCTAATTTATATTTTAGTGCTTGCTACGAAAACTTATCATTAGATATTCTTTTCTTACTTTACTTCTGAACTTTTAATAGGCTAACTTTCATCTACTTGCATATCTTGACAAACCGAATACAGATTCGTAATTGTGACATTATTACTAACATTTTGGATATTCTAATTTATATTTTAGTGCTTGCTACGAAAACTTAACATTAGATATTCTTTTCTTACTTTACTTCTGAACTTTTAATAGGCTAACTTTCATCTACTTGCATATCTTGACAAACCGAATACAGATTCGTAATTGTGACATTATTACTAACATTTTGGATATTCTAATTTATATTTTAGTGCTTGCTACGAAAACTTAACATTAGATATTCTTTTCTTACTTTACTTCTGAACTTTTAATAGGCTAACTTTCATCTACAAGCATATCTTGACAAACCGAATACAGATTCGTAATTATTATATTATTACTAACATTTTGGATATTCTAATTTATATTTTAGTGCTTGCTACGAAAACTTATCATTAGATATTCTTTTCTTACTTTACTTCTGAACTTTTAATAGGCTAACTTTCATCTACTTGCATATCTTGACAAACCGAATACAGATTCGTAATTATTATATTATTACTAACATTTTGGATATTCTAACTTATATTTTAGTGCTTGCTACGAAAACTTATCATTAGATATTCTTTTCTTACTTTACTTCTGAACTTTTAATAGGCTAACTTTCATCTACTTGCATATCTTGACAAACCGAATACAGATTCGTAATTATTATATTATTACTAACATTTTGGATATTCTAACTTATATTTTAGTGCTTGCTACGAAAACTTATCATTAGATATTCTTTTCTTACTTTACTTCTGAACTTTTAATAGGCTAACTTTCATCTACTTGCATATCTTGACAAACCGAATACAGATTCGTAATTATTATATTATTACTAACATTTTGGATATTCTAACTTATATTTTAGTGCTTGCTACGAAAACTTATCATTAGATATTCTTTTCTTACTTTACTTCTGAACTTTTAATAGGCTAACTTTCATCTACAAGCATATCTTGACAAACCGAATACAGATTCGTAATTATTATATTATTACTAACATTTTGGATATTCTAATTTATATTTTAGTGCTTGCTACGAAAACTTATCATTAGATATTCTTTTCTTACTTTACTTCTGAACTTTTAATAGGCTAACTTTCATCTACTTGCATATCTTGACAAACCGAATACAGATTCGTAATTGTGACATTATTACTAACATTTTGGATATTCTAATTTATATTTTAGTGCTTGCTACGAAAACTTATCATTAGATATTCTTTTCTTACTTTACTTCTGAACTTTTAATAGGCTAACTTTCATCTACAAGCATATCTTGACAAACCGAATACAGATTCGTAATTATTATATTATTACTAACATTTTGGATATTCTAACTTATATTTTAGTGCTTGCTACGAAAACTTATCATTAGATATTCTTTTCTTACTTTACTTCTGAACTTTTAATAGGCTAACTTTCATCTACTTGCATATCTTGACAAACCGAATACAGATTCGTAATTATTATATTATTACTAACATTTTGGATATTCTAACTTATATTTTAGTGCTTGCTACGAAAACTTATCATTAGATATTCTTTTCTTACTTTACTTCTGAACTTTTAATAGGCTAACTTTCATCTACAAGCATATCTTGACAAACCGAATACAGATTCGTAATTGTGACATTATTACTAACATTTTGGATATTCTAATTTATATTTTAGTGCTTGCTACGAAAACTTATCATTAGATATTCTTTTCTTACTTTACTTCTGAACTTTTAATAGGCTAACTTTCATCTACTTGCATATCTTGACAAACCGAATACAGATTCGTAATTATTATATTATTACTAACATTTTGGATATTCTAATTTATATTTTAGTGCTTGCTACGAAAACTTAACATTAGATATTCTTTTCTTACTTTACTTCTGAACTTTTAATAGGCTAACTTTCATCTACTTGCATATCTTGACAAACCGAATACAGATTCGTAATTATGACATTATTACTAACATTTTGGATATTCTAACTTATATTTTAGTGCTTGCTACGAAAACTTAACATTAGATATTCTTTTCTTACTTTACTTCTGAACTTTTAATAGGCTAACTTTCATCTACAAGCATATCTTGACAAACCGAATACAGATTCGTAATTATTATATTATTACTAACATTTTGGATATTCTAACTTATATTTTAGTGCTTGCTACGAAAACTTAACATTAGATATTCTTTTCTTACTTTACTTCTGAACTTTTAATAGGCTAACTTTCATCTACTTGCATATCTTGACAAACCGAATACAGATTCGTAATTGTGACATTATTACTAACATTTTGGATATTCTAATTTATATTTTAGTGCTTGCTACGAAAACTTAACATTAGATATTCTTTTCTTACTTTACTTCTGAACTTTTAATAGGCTAACTTTCATCTACTTGCATATCTTGACAAACCGAATACAGATTCGTAATTATTATATTATTACTAACATTTTGGATATTCTAATTTATATTTTAGTGCTTGCTACGAAAACTTAACATTAGATATTCTTTTCTTACTTTACTTCTGAACTTTTAATAGGCTAACTTTCATCTACAAGCATATCTTGACAAACCGAATACAGATTCGTAATTATTATATTATTACTAACATTTTGGATATTCTAACTTATATTTTAGTGCTTGCTACGAAAACTTATCATTAGATATTCTTTTCTTACTTTACTTCTGAACTTTTAATAGGCTAACTTTCATCTACTTGCATATCTTGACAAACCGAATACAGATTCGTAATTATTATATTATTACTAACATTTTGGATATTCTAATTTATATTTTAGTGCTTGCTACGAAAACTTAACATTAGATATTCTTTTCTTACTTTACTTCTGAACTTTTAATAGGCTAACTTTCATCTACTTGCATATCTTGACAAACCGAATACAGATTCGTAATTGTGACATTATTACTAACATTTTGGATATTCTAATTTATATTTTAGTGCTTGCTACGAAAACTTAACATTAGATATTCTTTTCTTACTTTACTTCTGAACTTTTAATAGGCTAACTTTCATCTACAAGCATATCTTGACAAACCGAATACAGATTCGTAATTATTATATTATTACTAACATTTTGGATATTCTAACTTATATTTTAGTGCTTGCTACGAAAACTTATCATTAGATATTCTTTTCTTACTTTACTTCTGAACTTTTAATAGGCTAACTTTCATCTACTTGCATATCTTGACAAACCGAATACAGATTCGTAATTATTATATTATTACTAACATTTTGGATATTCTAACTTATATTTTAGTGCTTGCTACGAAAACTTATCATTAGATATTCTTTTCTTACTTTACTTCTGAACTTTTAATAGGCTAACTTTCATCTACAAGCATATCTTGACAAACCGAATACAGATTCGTAATTATTATATTATTACTAACATTTTGGATATTCTAACTTATATTTTAGTGCTTGCTACGAAAACTTATCATTAGATATTCTTTTCTTACTTTACTTCTGAACTTTTAATAGGCTAACTTTCATCTACAAGCATATCTTGACAAACCGAATACAGATTCGTAATTATTATATTATTACTAACATTTTGGATATTCTAACTTATATTTTAGTGCTTGCTACGAAAACTTATCATTAGATATTCTTTTCTTACTTTACTTCTGAACTTTTAATAGGCTAACTTTCATCTACAAGCATATCTTGACAAACCGAATACAGATTCGTAATTATTATATTATTACTAACATTTTGGATATTCTAATTTATATTTTAGTGCTTGCTACGAAAACTTAACATTAGATATTCTTTTCTTACTTTACTTCTGAACTTTTAATAGGCTAACTTTCATCTACAAGCATATCTTGACAAACCGAATACAGATTCGTAATTATTATATTATTACTAACATTTTGGATATTCTAACTTATATTTTAGTGCTTGCTACGAAAACTTATCATTAGATATTCTTTTCTTACTTTACTTCTGAACTTTTAATAGGCTAACTTTCATCTACTTGCATATCTTGACAAACCGAATACAGATTCGTAATTGTGACATTATTACTAACATTTTGGATATTCTAATTTATATTTTAGTGCTTGCTACGAAAACTTAACATTAGATATTCTTTTCTTACTTTACTTCTGAACTTTTAATAGGCTAACTTTCATCTACAAGCATATCTTGACAAACCGAATACAGATTCGTAATTATTATATTATTACTAACATTTTGGATATTCTAACTTATATTTTAGTGCTTGCTACGAAAACTTATCATTAGATATTCTTTTCTTACTTTACTTCTGAACTTTTAATAGGCTAACTTTCATCTACAAGCATATCTTGACAAACCGAATACAGATTCGTAATTATTATATTATTACTAACATTTTGGATATTCTAATTTATATTTTAGTGCTTGCTACGAAAACTTAACATTAGATATTCTTTTCTTACTTTACTTCTGAACTTTTAATAGGCTAACTTTCATCTACAAGCATATCTTGACAAACCGAATACAGATTCGTAATTATTATATTATTACTAACATTTTGGATATTCTAACTTATATTTTAGTGCTTGCTACGAAAACTTATCATTAGATATTCTTTTCTTACTTTACTTCTGAACTTTTAATAGGCTAACTTTCATCTACTTGCATATCTTGACAAACCGAATACAGATTCGTAATTGTGACATTATTACTAACATTTTGGATATTCTAATTTATATTTTAGTGCTTGCTACGAAAACTTAACATTAGATATTCTTTTCTTACTTTACTTCTGAACTTTTAATAGGCTAACTTTCATCTACTTGCATATCTTGACAAACCGAATACAGATTCGTAATTATTATATTATTACTAACATTTTGGATATTCTAACTTATATTTTAGTGCTTGCTACGAAAACTTAACATTAGATATTCTTTTCTTACTTTACTTCTGAACTTTTAATAGGCTAACTTTCATCTACTTGCATATCTTGACAAACCGAATACAGATTCGTAATTGTGACATTATTACTAACATTTTGGATATTCTAATTTATATTTTAGTGCTTGCTACGAAAACTTAACATTAGATATTCTTTTCTTACTTTACTTCTGAACTTTTAATAGGCTAACTTTCATCTACTTGCATATCTTGACAAACCGAATACAGATTCGTAATTATTATATTATTACTAACATTTTGGATATTCTAATTTATATTTTAGTGCTTGCTACGAAAACTTAACATTAGATATTCTTTTCTTACTTTACTTCTGAACTTTTAATAGGCTAACTTTCATCTACAAGCATATCTTGACAAACCGAATACAGATTCGTAATTATTATATTATTACTAACATTTTGGATATTCTAACTTATATTTTAGTGCTTGCTACGAAAACTTATCATTAGATATTCTTTTCTTACTTTACTTCTGAACTTTTAATAGGCTAACTTTCATCTACTTGCATATCTTGACAAACCGAATACAGATTCGTAATTATTATATTATTACTAACATTTTGGATATTCTAATTTATATTTTAGTGCTTGCTACGAAAACTTAACATTAGATATTCTTTTCTTACTTTACTTCTGAACTTTTAATAGGCTAACTTTCATCTACTTGCATATCTTGACAAACCGAATACAGATTCGTAATTGTGACATTATTACTAACATTTTGGATATTCTAATTTATATTTTAGTGCTTGCTACGAAAACTTAACATTAGATATTCTTTTCTTACTTTACTTCTGAACTTTTAATAGGCTAACTTTCATCTACAAGCATATCTTGACAAACCGAATACAGATTCGTAATTATTATATTATTACTAACATTTTGGATATTCTAACTTATATTTTAGTGCTTGCTACGAAAACTTATCATTAGATATTCTTTTCTTACTTTACTTCTGAACTTTTAATAGGCTAACTTTCATCTACTTGCATATCTTGACAAACCGAATACAGATTCGTAATTATTATATTATTACTAACATTTTGGATATTCTAACTTATATTTTAGTGCTTGCTACGAAAACTTATCATTAGATATTCTTTTCTTACTTTACTTCTGAACTTTTAATAGGCTAACTTTCATCTACAAGCATATCTTGACAAACCGAATACAGATTCGTAATTATTATATTATTACTAACATTTTGGATATTCTAATTTATATTTTAGTGCTTGCTACGAAAACTTAACATTAGATATTCTTTTCTTACTTTACTTCTGAACTTTTAATAGGCTAACTTTCATCTACAAGCATATCTTGACAAACCGAATACAGATTCGTAATTATTATATTATTACTAACATTTTGGATATTCTAACTTATATTTTAGTGCTTGCTACGAAAACTTATCATTAGATATTCTTTTCTTACTTTACTTCTGAACTTTTAATAGGCTAACTTTCATCTACTTGCATATCTTGACAAACCGAATACAGATTCGTAATTATTATATTATTACTAACATTTTGGATATTCTAACTTATATTTTAGTGCTTGCTACGAAAACTTATCATTAGATATTCTTTTCTTACTTTACTTCTGAACTTTTAATAGGCTAACTTTCATCTACAAGCATATCTTGACAAACCGAATACAGATTCGTAATTATTATATTATTACTAACATTTTGGATATTCTAATTTATATTTTAGTGCTTGCTACGAAAACTTAACATTAGATATTCTTTTCTTACTTTACTTCTGAACTTTTAATAGGCTAACTTTCATCTACAAGCATATCTTGACAAACCGAATACAGATTCGTAATTATTATATTATTACTAACATTTTGGATATTCTAACTTATATTTTAGTGCTTGCTACGAAAACTTATCATTAGATATTCTTTTCTTACTTTACTTCTGAACTTTTAATAGGCTAACTTTCATCTACTTGCATATCTTGACAAACCGAATACAGATTCGTAATTATTATATTATTACTAACATTTTGGATATTCTAATTTATATTTTAGTGCTTGCTACGAAAACTTAACATTAGATATTCTTTTCTTACTTTACTTCTGAACTTTTAATAGGCTAACTTTCATCTACAAGCATATCTTGACAAACCGAATACAGATTCGTAATTATTATATTATTACTAACATTTTGGATATTCTAACTTATATTTTAGTGCTTGCTACGAAAACTTATCATTAGATATTCTTTTCTTACTTTACTTCTGAACTTTTAATAGGCTAACTTTCATCTACTTGCATATCTTGACAAACCGAATACAGATTCGTAATTGTGACATTATTACTAACATTTTGGATATTCTAATTTATATTTTAGTGCTTGCTACGAAAACTTAACATTAGATATTCTTTTCTTACTTTACTTCTGAACTTTTAATAGGCTAACTTTCATCTACTTGCATATCTTGACAAACCGAATACAGATTCGTAATTATTATATTATTACTAACATTTTGGATATTCTAATTTATATTTTAGTGCTTGCTACGAAAACTTAACATTAGATATTCTTTTCTTACTTTACTTCTGAACTTTTAATAGGCTAACTTTCATCTACAAGCATATCTTGACAAACCGAATACAGATTCGTAATTATTATATTATTACTAACATTTTGGATATTCTAACTTATATTTTAGTGCTTGCTACGAAAACTTAACATTAGATATTCTTTTCTTACTTTACTTCTGAACTTTTAATAGGCTAACTTTCATCTACTTGCATATCTTGACAAACCGAATACAGATTCGTAATTATTATATTATTACTAACATTTTGGATATTCTAATTTATATTTTAGTGCTTGCTACGAAAACTTAACATTAGATATTCTTTTCTTACTTTACTTCTGAACTTTTAATAGGCTAACTTTCATCTACAAGCATATCTTGACAAACCGAATACAGATTCGTAATTATTATATTATTACTAACATTTTGGATATTCTAACTTATATTTTAGTGCTTGCTACGAAAACTTATCATTAGATATTCTTTTCTTACTTTACTTCTGAACTTTTAATAGGCTAACTTTCATCTACTTGCATATCTTGACAAACCGAATACAGATTCGTAATTGTGACATTATTACTAACATTTTGGATATTCTAATTTATATTTTAGTGCTTGCTACGAAAACTTAACATTAGATATTCTTTTCTTACTTTACTTCTGAACTTTTAATAGGCTAACTTTCATCTACAAGCATATCTTGACAAACCGAATACAGATTCGTAATTATTATATTATTACTAACATTTTGGATATTCTAACTTATATTTTAGTGCTTGCTACGAAAACTTATCATTAGATATTCTTTTCTTACTTTACTTCTGAACTTTTAATAGGCTAACTTTCATCTACTTGCATATCTTGACAAACCGAATACAGATTCGTAATTATTATATTATTACTAACATTTTGGATATTCTAATTTATATTTTAGTGCTTGCTACGAAAACTTAACATTAGATATTCTTTTCTTACTTTACTTCTGAACTTTTAATAGGCTAACTTTCATCTACTTGCATATCTTGACAAACCGAATACAGATTCGTAATTATTATATTATTACTAACATTTTGGATATTCTAACTTATATTTTAGTGCTTGCTACGAAAACTTAACATTAGATATTCTTTTCTTACTTTACTTCTGAACTTTTAATAGGCTAACTTTCATCTACAAGCATATCTTGACAAACCGAATACAGATTCGTAATTATTATATTATTACTAACATTTTGGATATTCTAACTTATATTTTAGTGCTTGCTACGAAAACTTATCATTAGATATTCTTTTCTTACTTTACTTCTGAACTTTTAATAGGCTAACTTTCATCTACTTGCATATCTTGACAAACCGAATACAGATTCGTAATTGTGACATTATTACTAACATTTTGGATATTCTAATTTATATTTTAGTGCTTGCTACGAAAACTTAACATTAGATATTCTTTTCTTACTTTACTTCTGAACTTTTAATAGGCTAACTTTCATCTACAAGCATATCTTGACAAACCGAATACAGATTCGTAATTATTATATTATTACTAACATTTTGGATATTCTAACTTATATTTTAGTGCTTGCTACGAAAACTTATCATTAGATATTCTTTTCTTACTTTACTTCTGAACTTTTAATAGGCTAACTTTCATCTACAAGCATATCTTGACAAACCGAATACAGATTCGTAATTATTATATTATTACTAACATTTTGGATATTCTAACTTATATTTTAGTGCTTGCTACGAAAACTTATCATTAGATATTCTTTTCTTACTTTACTTCTGAACTTTTAATAGGCTAACTTTCATCTACTTGCATATCTTGACAAACCGAATACAGATTCGTAATTGTGACATTATTACTAACATTTTGGATATTCTAATTTATATTTTAGTGC